>KZ809089.1:77519-88572 GCA_000696205.2 Oncopeltus fasciatus | reverse complement strand
GTGTAAAATATTATTTTAGAGAATACCAAGAAAGATATTTAAGAATGTAATTTTGAGTGCTGGGCTGAACCTCTAATATTTAAAATACATAGAAACTAAATTTGATATTTAGGTATTTCATTCATTGAAAAACCTTTTAAATTATTCATTTTTTATATAAGTCAAATTAAGAGGATTAAGGGTTTAGAGGAAGACCAATGTTTATAATCACAACATCTTAGTTGCTAATTGAGTTGCAATTAAGTTTCAAGGATTTAACAGGTGTAAAATTTAATTTTATAATAATTTTACAAAAAATGCTTGCTAAGAAAGAAATTAACTAAAAGATGACTGCTTCCCCCACTCTACTTCCCACCCAGTCTAGATGAAATAAGGACATAAATGATCTCCGGCTTGTAAATTATTTTTCCTTATTTACTCTTCTTAATATCTATGTTACAATGAAAATTAAAGGGAGATTGCTTAAATTATGCAGATTCTGTGTGATTGGGTTTATACTATTTTTTTTTTGTTTTTATATATTTAACACATGAAAAGTGACACAGATGAAATTGTATTACTTTTTTAAATAAGGTTATTCGTTGTGGTATTTAATACCACATAAAATTTTATACAAGAAATTCAAGGGAGTTAGAATTTTAAAAAAGTGCAGTGGCCAGCATACTTGCTCGGAAAGCAGGAGGTTCGAGTGGTGGGTTCGAGTCCCGGCTGAGGTAGCAAGATTTTTTAAATTTTAACTACCTTGCATTTCTTGTATAAAATTGTATTACTTTTTCTTTTGAAAATATATCTAACATAAGAGATATTTTCATTTATTTTTAAAAGACTCATTCAAATGTATTACTCAAAAACAAGGAATAAAATAAATATTTATTTAAAAAACAAAAAATGTGACTATTAATTTTTTAAAAACATGGTAATAATAATACTAGAGTATAAAATTTAATATTTACATTATGCTATTTTCAAGTATTTTATTAGGTCTGTTTCGATGCATATCCATTGGTATTAAACAAATAACAAACTAAAAAGTCTTAATTTTTGCCAGACTCTTCCTCATAATATGAGTTTTCTCGCTCTTTACAGGTGGGGTTAATAATGTAATTCTATATAAGGATATAAATTAATAATTTCTCATTACAGGAATATGATTTAACTAATATGATTAGTTAAATAATATCCCTGTAATAATAGCCTAAATATTCATAAATTCTTCTTTCGAACTTGACCAAGTCAAAAAGGTTTTTTTGTCGAGCTTTCGCACATCAAGTGATGGCTTCTTCAGGGCTGAATGTAGAAACTAAATATTGCTTTTCTACAATAAGCTTCAAAGGCTCTTACTTTATTTAATTAAAAAAAAAAAACAACAATTTTATGGGTCAATAAGTTATTTATCAATTTAATTACATAATGAGCCACTACTACTAAGCCCACTTAATTGGCAGGAACTTTATACAGGATAAACAGATGAATCTTTCTAGTGTCCATCACATATATTCACATTATAAATTTTGATTATACTAAAAAAAAAAATATTACAACAATTTTATTATTAAACATTTTATGACATTTTTTTTAGAAATTAGAATAATTCAAGGTGGGAGATATTTAAAATTATTCCAAAACATGGAATTCTGCCCCAATTAAACTAGAATTGAACATTAGAGGAAGACAATTTTGAAAGGGCAGCCCTAACTGGAGATAAAATGACAGAAAATTTGTACAGAATAGTTTATCAAAGTGCCAACATAAAGAAACACTTTCCTTTGTTAATGTATTTTTAAAATAAGAGGTTGCCAAATGAAAGCATGAACTTTCTCTCTTTCACTTTATAATAAAGTAATTAATAGAAAAAAAAAATATCACTTATTCAAATCTATATTTACTTCAAATAAACACTTTTAGTAAGCTAAAGTATTAATTTTATAAAGAAACTAAATATATGTTATATATTCGTGTTGGCAAAATTTTCAAACAAAAGCCAGAATGCCACATTATTCACATATTAGGATACACCTTATCCACCAAACTATTATTCATTTATCGACAACAATAAGATGTAGCCCAGCATTTTGACTACTTTTACTTTTAGTGATCTGCCAATCCCGCCCAAAAATTTTGTCGGGGGGGGGGCTAGGGGAGGGGTTCTCTTTCCGAATTTTTGGGAAGCAAAATCCGAGTAATATAAACTTCTTTTAAAAACTCGAAACATATTTAAGTAATTGTGACGTAATCAACCAAGGTAAGATTAGTGGCACCGGATACACTAAGATTTTTTCCGCATATTATGTTTTCTAAATTATTTTCACCATACTAATAACAATAATAAAAAATATAAACAATTAATAATAAATCCAAGTTTATTCGGTGCCTATAACCTACTCCTTTTTTTAAAATATATTTTCCTAGTACACAGAATTTAGCTTCGAAAAAATCGTGGTGAAGGCTGAAAAAAATTGGGTAGGCGGGAATGGGAGATCACTAAAAAGGAATAAAAATGGTGGGCTAGGCATATTGACGTCACGAAATGGAGAACAATTCGGAGCCGCATACATTAAATTTTATCTTTATCCTTGCTTTTCAATTTTTATTATTTTAGCCAAAAAGGAAGCCCGAAGTGTTAATGACTTATAAGTCCTTTTTATATTCTTAAATCTGCACAGCGAATTTGCGCGTTTTTTTTTTGTGTATGCTCGTGCGTAACATTAATGATGAGTACAAATTTTTTAGTTATTGTATCAGAACTATCCATGTAACTGAGTGTTTCTGCGGGCTGGTAAGAGACTGTGGTAGAAGTTGCGCCTAACGAAAGCCACTATGATTTAATATAGTGAATTATACCTCAAATTCTTTCATCGCTTGATTAATGGCACCCACTTCTATAAAAAATAAAGGGGTGTATAAAATAAAATGATCATTTTATCAAATTAAAGATTCCAATGGACTGTAAACGTTTTAATCATATTTAATGCTTCCTAATACTTAATAATTCCTTTAGTGCATTCTCTTATCCATGGCCCTGGATGCTACTTGGACCTTATTCCCACTTTTTTTTTTTTTAACAGTAATTGTAAATTATTATTACAAGCCGTCTCAATTAGATATATATAGTGTGTGTGTTTTTTTGTTTTTTTTCATATTCCACCAATTCGTGTTTTTAAAGATTGTCGAGCAAATTATATAATTGCAGCCAGTGAGGAGAACCGAGATACTGCCACAGTGTTTCACCACATTATTTAAATACCATATCCAGACATCTGAAGAAAAATTGGAAGGAAAATAATAGGAGGTTGGTGTGGATATGAATGGTTTTTACCTGTATTTGTTGCTCTTCGCGGTAATCTGGTTGTCCTCGCTCCTAGATATTCTAAGGTAGTTGGAACGCTGGTTACCCTGAAAGAAAGGCTTCAGCAGTAATAATAATGCAAACAACAAAGAGTACTTGACTAAACAGTGCCAACCAGAAGTTATAAACTCCTTTGGAAGTATTCCAATGAGTTTTACAATAAGGAGTTGTTCCTTATTCTATGAAATTATCTGGGAACGTTAACAGATTGATCTGGGTTATAAGAGGTGAAAAGTGGCAAGGCGAGGCACTTTTCTACAGTTCACACTCATTCGCTCCCTTGGTTTCTTAAACTTTGAATACTTCATAGTCTAGGATGGGTTCTACCATCCTTGAAAGATTGGTAATTTATTGTTATGTAATAGTCCTGTTAAATGCTGTAGAAAAGTTTGATCAAAATAAAAAAATGTATTCCTATCCTAAATAATTTTTTACGTAGCACGCATATAGTTGATTTAAATCAAGTCCGCAGCAAGGCCGTATTGTTAAAGACTGTGGAAGCATGTAACGAAAGGACCAGACCTGTACGTAAAGGGGCCAATTGAAGGAGGCTACCTGCTTCCTTACTTTAAAAGAGGAAATTATGGTTACCCAGAAATAGCTAGTATATTTTTCTAGGCCTCCCTCGACCTTTCCATGATGTTATAAAAGCGGCTCGCCAGCGGCCTCGAGTCAGTGTCAGTCCGTGTCAGATCTTATGTCTCAGAGCGTCTGGCCCTTGACAGTGGAACGTTAATTAGTAAGTACAAAGAATGTAACAAGTGTTTTGAGACCTCTTTCTAAATAAGCACATTTAATTTATTTGAACATATCTGTTAATTAGTAATAAGTAATTTATCGTGTCTATTTATTTATTTATTAGTAAGGGTAATAGATTCAATTGTTATCTGTAATTAGTAGGAGTACGTATTATTTGTTGTAATAAATTAACTCCAATTTATTGCTATTCTTAATTATTATTGGCCCTTAGCCCATAACAGTATCTTTAGGGGCCAACAATTAATGAGTGCATTGAAAATGAAGTTGAAAGCTATTGAATTAGTCTAAACTAAGAAATATAACCTACTCTCATTATTGGATAATTTGTTGCGGTTCGCTTAAGGTTGATATAAAGAAAAAAAATCAATTTAAAAAAATAGTATTTTTCATTATAAGCCGATATTTCGGCTTACATCGTAAGCTATCTGAATGGGTTTTGAAATACAATGTAGTGAGAAACTATGAAGTAATGTGACATGAAATGCTTCAGAAAACAACAACAATATGTGTAAAGTTCACCATACATACCTATCATGAAATCCTATTGAATATGTTTGAATCAGTTGAAAAAATTTGTTCTACGTCAGTGCAAACCTGACTTTAGCTCTTCGTCAATATACTGGTTAGAAGAGGGTTAGTTGAATGGCCTTAAGGTTTTTAAAGATGTAAAAGGTTATTTTCACTACCAATGAATATAGAACTATCATACCTTCTATTGTCCGTCTTCATTGGTTTCTGCAAACCATTTTCTGTTGGCGAGCGCTTTCGGACATTGTCCATCTTCCATGGAGGATGGTTTGCAGAAACCAATGAAGACGGATAAAAGAAGGTATGATAGTTTTTGAAGATGCCTGACATTCGGTAGTCCACAATAGAAAGCTGATTTTGGAAGTTGCGCAAGGCGGGGATTGAGGTATTGACTGCTCGGATAATAGCGTTTGTTGTTTTGATATAAATGTAGTTAATATCCTGATTCCAGTTTATACCAGAAAATAATTTAGTCTGTTGATAAAGGGTCCAATTGGTATCTATTAGTTCAGATGAAGGAGAGTAATGGAGAGAAGGAATTCTATTGAGGAGTGAAATCAGAAAGGGGAAGTGATTACTCGTCTTCTGAAACATTCCAGTGGATCTGGAAGATACTGCTGGGACTTACTATAGAGAAATCTATGAGTGAAGCAGATATGTGATGGAGAAGAGTCATCTAAGATAATTAGTTTACTATTGTCCAGGCATGTTTCTACATACCTTGAAAACCGATATTCTTACGGTCCATTATGTTTTCTAACAATAGCATACTCATATAAATTATTATCACATAAATAATTTAGTAATCAATCTTGTCCTAATAAGATTTCTTCTCTGATGAGGGAGAAAAACATTAGGGCTTACTTTGTCAGGAATAATCTCTTTGTACATAGTATATTGATAGGTGAACCACTGGTTATCTGATATAGGTTAGTTAGCGCCTGTTTTTCATGTCGTTGGTTCTGTTAATATTATTTTAATATATGTATTAAACCAATTGAACTCTCTTTATTTATTAAATATCCCTGACAGGTTATTGGTCCAGGTTGTGTAAATCCGTGAAAGTATTCGGGAATCGCGTAGTTTTCGCTCCGAGTCTGTTTTACCGGTATCTGTTCTGTGCACGTGTTGTGAGAGGTTAAGATAGTGTCGTCAACCGTGTACCCTCAATTGGACGACTCAAACTATAAAAATTGTAAATTTAGAGTTATGTGTCTTTTAGAAAAAGGGGGAGTTAAGCACACGATGAAAGAAGAATGGGAAGCTTGGTGATTCACTGCATGACGGATCGCCATATCGACTATGTCCGGGATGCTAAAACTGGACGAGAGATGCTAACTCGCTTGAGTAAAGTTTTCGTAAGGAAGAGTACCATTTCAAAACTCCTCGCTTTCCGTCTTCGTACGGAAGAGACTTTTATCAATAAAGTGTACTTCGTCGCTTCAAGAACACTTCAACAAGTTTGACTCATTGGTGCGAGATCTGGAAGCGATAGGATCCAAGTTGGAAGAGGACGACCTCGTTTGCCACTTGTTGCTCACCATACCGGAGAAATATGAGAAAGTTGTTACGGTTTTGGAGGCGATTGACATCGACCTAACCCTGGACTTTGTGAAATCAAGATTAATGGACGCCGAACTGAAGAATGACATGCAGTCGGAAAACCACGAAGATGTCATTTCTTTTAATGCAAGGACAGGATTTAACAAGTTCAGGAAGTGCTACGGATGTGTGGAATCGGGACATTTGTTTGCAAACTGCCCTAAAAAGTGCGATCACAAGCCGCTATCCAGAGGAAATTATCGATGGGAAAATAAATCGAGAGTATCGAAATCGAAAGGTTTTACATCTGAAGAGGTAACCTTCGGAACTGTAAATAATGATAAATGTTGTGCTTTTACCAGAAAAAGTGAACTTGAGAACGAAATCACTTTTATTTTGGATTCAGGTTGCACAGACCATCTCGTTAAGACGGATCTAAAGCCGTTTGTCGTGGTCATTGAAAATTTAAAGTTCCCAATTAGGATTAAAGTGGCCAATGGACAAGATCTGGAAGCCAAGTAAAAAGGATTGATGCGACTTTTAAACTGGAATGCTAATAGTATTGATGATAAAACTGGAAGTGTTAATAGTACCGGATTTGACGTTGAATTTGTTATCAGTGAAGAAAATTGTTAATGCTGGTAAGAGAGTTGTTTTTTTTTCTTCCGAGAGTGTTTATATATCTGGAGAAAATTTTAAGCTTAATTGACATACCATGGAAAATTGTATACCGTTAAATTGACAGTACCCGAAGAGACTCATAAGACATATTCTGCTGGACAGTCAAATATTTCGCACTTGCCATGTGGACCATGTGAATCGAAATAGTTAAAGTCAAATGGGATTGCCCTACTCTACCGATATATGTGACTCGTGTCGACAGCAAAGTCTACCCCCATAGCAGTCCTATAGCAGTCTCTTCATAGCAATCCTCCATAGCATAGCAGCCCCATAGCGGTCCATAGCAATCCTCCATAGCAGTCCCATAGCAATCCTCCATAGCAGTCCCCATAGCAATCCTCCATAGCAGTCCCATAGCACTCCCTTATAGCAATCCTCCATAGCACTCCATAGCAATCCTCCATAGCAGTACCATAGCAGTCCCTCCATAGCAGTACCATAGCACCATAGCAGTCCCTCCATAGCAGTCCTCCGTGGGCTGTTCGTCAACCGTTTCGCTCTGTTATTGGACCACGATCGAGGAGAGTTAAAGACTGCTACAATTAATGGTGAGAAATATTATTTTTGTGTAATTGATGACTTTTCACATTTCTGTGTTATATACTTAATGAAAAACAAAAGCGAAGCTGCAGATAATCTTATGAGATTTATCAAAGAACTTTCAAACCGAATGGGGAACTCTGTCAGCCGCATTAGACTTGACAATGGTGGAGAATGTAGGTCTGCTATTTTTAAAAGCTTTTGTCAAAATAATGGCATACGATTGGAATATATGGCTCCGTACTCACCATTTATGAACGGTGTAAGTGAGAGAATAAATACAACATTAATGGACAAGGTCCGAGCTATGTTTGTGGACACAGGCTTGCCCAAAACGCTATGGGGTGAAGCTATAAGGACAGCAGCCTTCCAGTTAAATCTTTCACCAACAGTTGCACTTGGAGGAAAAATCCCAACAGATGTTTTCTCTGGAAAAGATGATTTAAGTAAGCTGCGGGTATTTGGATGTAAGGCTTGGACACTAAAGCTTCCTCGGGCAAATAAATTAGATCCTAGAGCCAAGCCTGGCATTTTTGTGGGCTATGGTGCTAACGGATATAGAATTTGGGACCATGAAACAAACAATGTCTACGTTTCCCGAGATGTCATCTTTGACAAAAGTAATTTTCGGTATGATAATAATCCTGATATAAACAATAAAATAATTGTTGGAGAGGAGGCTTCGGATGAATCCAAACCACCTCAAGAAGAGAATACTCAAGACAAAAATAAATAAAAACGAGAAGAAAATAATCAAGACAAAAATAAATAAAGAACAAGAAGTAGACTCAGTAGAAAATAATTTTGAAGAAGACTTCTATGATTTTGAGGAAAAAGAGGATAAGAGAGTAAAGGGGAAAAGGGTAAAGCCCAAATATTTAAATGATTACGAGGTTTATTTAGCCTATTGTTTATCGAGCCAAGAAACTCCAGTGAATTTTGAAGAAGCAACCAAAGACAGTCAATGGAGAGAAGCCATCAACAAAGAACTACTTGCTCACGAAACTATGAAGACATGGACTCCTGAAGACGTCCCTGAAGGAGGGAAGGCCCCTAAATTTTGGAATGAGAGGTTTAATAGTTTTATGATTAATATTGGTTTCAAGCGGTCCAATTACGACTTCTGCTTTTATTCCAAAAAGGACATATTTTTTGTATTGTATGTGGATGACGGTTTGGTAGTTGGAGAAGATGAGAATGTTCAGGAATTTATCAACCAATTAAAGGACGAATTCAACATTAGAGAGATGGAAGTGGCGAGCTTTCTGGGTATGAAGTTTGAAAGAGATAATAATACAATTAAAGTAACACAAGCTCATGTTGTGGAAAAACTTCTTAAAAACTATAATATGCAGGATTGCAAGGAAGTTGGCTGTAAGTTTGAGGAAACTAAAGGTCTTGAGGAGAAGATTCCATACAGGAGTTTGGTATGCAGCTTTTTGTATTTAAGTACAATGACAAGGCCGGACTTTTCATTCTGTGTCAGCTTCTTGGTGCGTTACTTAGACAAAGGGACACAACAAACGTGGAAAGCTGCAAAGACACTAAGGAAATAGGGATTATCTTCAGAAAAAAAAACCAGAATCTAGACTTGATTAGCTTTTCGGACGCAGACTGGGCAGGAGATATCGAGTTCAGAAGCGTGAGCGGCTTTGTGGCATTCTTGGCAGGCAACCCGGTGGCGTGGCACTCAAGAAAACAAACCTGCTTTGCGCTATCAACCATGGAGGCAGAGTGAATTGCTGCTGGTATCGCTGCTCAGGAATTGATAAATTTGTGCGGTTTGTTAAGTGAGTTTAAGTGTGGTGAAGTGACTGCTAGATTAAATGTCGATAACAATAGCGCAATTACTCAAATTAAAAATCCGGAGAACTCAAAAAGTGCCAAGCATATTGATATCAAATATCATTTTGTTAAAGAACTTGTAGAAAACCAGAAAATTTTAATAGACTATATTAGTTCTGAAGAAAATATTGCAGACATATTTACAAAACCACTGATGTATGTAAAATTTAAAACATTCAGAGAATTTTTAATTGAATAAAAATATATCAAGTTTTTTTTTGTTTTTTTTTTTTGTCTGCAGTCTCATAAACTGTTTAATGTTTCAAATGTTAGTTTTTTTTTTAGTTGCTTCCAATTGAATCTTTGTTTTTTTCTTTTTTTCTTTTTTTTCTTTTTTGTGTATAAACTATAAAGTTCAATTGAAAGGGTGTGTACTCAATCTCTTTGTACATAGTATATTGATAGGTGAACCTCTGGTTATCTGATATAGGAGTTAGCGCCTGGCACAGCCCTCGGTGTTCATGTCCTTGGTTCTGTTAATATTATGAATTAAACCAATTGAACTCTCTTTATTTATTAAATAACCCTGACATACTTTTGGTTATCATTATATTTTAAACTTATGGGTCGGTGCGTTTTCCACTTACCGGGACANATTAATGAAATAATTATTAATGATTAAAGACATTGACTAAATGTGAAAATTATTGTATCAAATAACCACCATTGACAATTTTTAAAAAAATATGTGTTGCGTGCGGAACCAGGGGTAAAAATCCCCATACACTAAATAAAATGCCGGGTCTGGTTGTAGTAGTTTATGCAATAATAAATTTGCCAATGTTGATCGTGACTTTTGAATTAGCACCATAATAATATTGTCATAGCATAAATGAATATAATGAGTATATAAATTATTAGCAATTTTAATAAAAAAGGGAGCAAGAAAAATTTTGATGTTTTGTAAAATGAAAAGTTCAGAATGTATAGGTTTACAATGAAAATGGTTTATTGGTATTAGTTTAACAAATAGAAAAATATTTTATTCAAGGGAATTACAAAATAAACTTAATTAAAAATAATAAATTGAATAATTAATTAATAAATAATAAACATAAATAGTTTGTAAAAATTGTGTGAAATCCTAATTTTTACTTTGACTGCAATTATTTAGAAGATTCTTTGTCGTACGAAGGAGAGAGAGAAGGAAGAAATAATAATAGGTCTGACCTGATTGTGAGCTCACGAAACACAAGATAGTTGAAAATAACAAACTGCGTCGAATCCGGGTGAAGAAGAAAAAGTCGTCGTCTGGTTGAACCGATGCAGGCAGCGTCGGCCAAAGTACGGCTTCGGTGAGATGTTGGCAGTACGCTAAGTGTTGGATTACTAGCGTGGTATTGATTAGTATATTGATTACTTCTTCTGTAATGATAATATTGATTCAAAAAATTAAATAATCAAATGTCGCTATTTCAGGAAAATAAAATGTTCAATCAACTTGAAATGTCTCCGATAGGGAAATAGCGAGAATCACTAGAACAGTACGGTGCTATCACGTCAAGGGACAAGACTTAACACACTGTGCTATCACGTCAAGGGACAAACAAAGCTTAACTGATAGGCTTAAGAGTATTAATAGGTTTAACTAATGGTTCGAATTCCTTCTCTCCCCCGTGTGACCTACCTCTCTCTCTCTCCTTGTTTATATTCGTAAAATTATAGTTCATATCAATTTAATCAAAATATCAAAAATAAAACTCAAAACTTATATATATTTATTTACAAATATAATCATAATTAAAAAATTATTTATGGAACTAAAATGTATGAAATTAAAATAATATTTAATTTTTCATATTTAAAATAAAA
>KZ809089.1:56654-71626 GCA_000696205.2 Oncopeltus fasciatus | reverse complement strand
ATATCACATTATATTATAATTCTCTATTATACTAATTTCAAATATTACTGTATTCTCATGACATTGTATTTCTACAGCCCTGAAGATGGCTTACAATGTAAGCCGAAACGTTGGCAGATAATCCTTCATTAAAAAAATACATTTTTTTAATTTGTGTTTTTTGGATCTACCTCGACCGAACCCCAACTAAAATCATCTTAGTATATAATTTATACTTCTGACTTTCCAACGACAGCTGATTCTCTCTCTGCTACCTTTACCGATGATACGGTCATCATCAGATCCTGATCCCACAGTTACTATTATATTCTTCAAGTACATCTCAACCTCATAGCCGCTTGGTGAGAGGTGTGGCGAATAAAAATAAAATGAAAGCAAATGTGTCCACGTCACATTCAATCTCTGCACCAACCCTCCACTTGATCTATCCTTCAATGAAATTCCTATTCCCCAATCCAACTCAGTAAGATACCTCGGTTTCTTCTTGGACTTAAGACTAACTTGGAAAGAACACATAAGGCAGTTTGATTACAGGGCTAAGTTAAACCCTCACTCTTAATTGTTCAACTCCACTATACGACTCATAGAATCTGCTGTTTTTTTGGGGGTTTTTTCAGTAAGCAAATGTCTTTTTAGTTTCATTGCCAAACTAATAATTAGGGGAGCAAAAAGTCTTATTTGACATGACAGGTAAATTCCCATTCCCATTGGTTAGATTTTCTTTATTAATAACCTTTAAAACAAAATAAAGAAATATACAAGAATTTGCAGTAAAAGTCATCTTCAAAGCTGATCGTCTTCTGTAACTTATATTTAAACAAATATTTTATGATAATGTTTTTATTTAATTGGTTTAGATAGATATATATATGCATTTGTTTGGGCGATAAACATCTAGGTTATTACGCCCTAATTGGTTTAGAGTTTAGACTTATACATCGGGTTTGGTTCGGCCGGAAAGGAATAAAAAAAAGTCCTGTAAAAAAAAAAAAAAAAATAAGCAAGTATTTATCCTTTAACGTTTCGGTTTGAATACATCATCGGAACTGATGATCGTGGTAGGGAGTGTCTGGCAAACCACAGAAAAGTGTACTAAGCTTTAAGAGTATGATCAGCTTTGAAGGTGGCTTTTACTGCAAATTCTTGTATATTTTTTTATTTTGTTCTAAAGGTTATTAATAAATGAAATCAAACCAATGGGAATGGAAATTTACCTGTCATGTCAAATAAGACTTTTTGATCCCCTAATTATTACTTTGGTAATGAAACTAAAAACACATTTGCTTACTGAAAAAAAAAAAAAAAAAAAAAAAAACAGATTCTAGAAGTCGTATAGTGAAATTGAGCAATTAAGAGTGATAACAACATCCGACCTTGGCTACTCCCCTCCACCGACCACAGCCACACAAATTCTGTTTTTGACAGCAGTGTTCGCCTTCACTCGTTGTACTTCTAGTCTTTGAAATTGACTGGTCAATCGTAATCGTAACACCTCCGATAAGAATGGCACTTGTAATCTCTTGACATCACTTATAAATTCGATCGGACCCCCTACTTCTATTAAAATATGAGATAATACGATATTAGGGCAAATACGATATTAGGGCTTTGTTCAGCAAATTATTAAGGGGACATGTTTTTCGTTTAAATCGAATGAGAAGAGGAGGCAGACATCGAAATAAATAATTATTAATATCTTCGTTATTCTCAGCAATTTGAAAAGATAGGTATTAAAGTCAAATGGTTATAACTAAGATATTGAAAATGTAAAGATATGCATTTCTAATAGGCCTCGAATCGAAGTCTAGATAATACTGACGCTGATGAATGTGGCTGTAGAAAAGTTTTATCCGAATAATGTACCTAAAAATAATGTACTTAGCATTTGTGTGCCAGTAGAGAGAGAGGACTGCCGATAAAGTATGTTAAAGAGTTGTTGGTGTGGTCACTTTGTTAAAAAACCATTCTCCCCCTTCATGATGGAAGACAATCGACGAAATATCTTTCAGAGCCTTGATAAATTTAAAGATAAATAGTCTCAGCTGTATGACCTGAAACCCAGAGGCTTCAATTTCCTCTCTCAACTAATAGTGGTCAGCAAAATTAGAATATCATAAATTGATACTATACATGTCTGGGGCGCCAGGTTAGCTCAGGGGATCCGTACGGGTCTCTCAATCCTGACGCCGGGGTTCAAATCCCGCCCAGGTCAATCTTTTATTTATAATATAGAAGCTTGTCCTGAGCCATGGGTGTTTAGAATGGGGTGGCAACCTGTAGATAGCCCCTCCCTCCAATGACCCTTAGTGGTTGGAAGGGAGGCTAACACAGCAAAAAAAAAAGATACTCTACATGTCTTAAGTGAGAGGGTGCCTTCATTAAAGCATCTTAGTCAATAACTCACGGTTAATCACTCTAAACTGAATAAACCTGGGCTTATTCTAAATGTAAAATATTAATCCTTCGCTTTTGTCTCTATTGTGAACTTTATATCCGTTAATCTCTTTAATCCAACCAACAGACAGGGAGAATCTAGTTTCTTTTCAAAACTCTGTTTGAAAAGAAAGGAACATTTTCATTTTAAAGCTAACTTCAATTTCAATTATGCTTTGGACATTTCCTTCTATACAAATGACATTATACTCAATACAATCCAAATAAAATCTTCAAGGTTAATAGATTAGGAGTTGGAACTTAGAGCTTTTGCCTCCATTGAATGTATGAAGTGTTCAAATAGATATAGAGAGCCACTTCTAAGAATAAAGTGTTTCATCACTGCTTGAGTGATTTTGGAGTTCCTTTTATCTAACAATACAAAATCCACAAGTTATTACACTGACTTAATAGTCAGATTAGTTAGAAACTATTTCCTAAAAGAATTTGTCATAAATTTCCCTCACTAATAATTGTACATAATTATTATTACTATTAGATAAGTAATTATTTTATATTATACTTAATTTCTTCAGTAATCTTCATCAAGATAATTTTAAAATATCAACCGATTTTATTTATAAATTTACACAAAACCCTTTTTTAATATTTATGTGTTCACTGTATACTATGACTTAGTATTTCAATTTAATTGAATAAGCAGAGCTATCTTTCTAATTCAACCTACTCAGCATTTGTTAAGCTACATTGGTCAAGCCTATCTAAAGTAAAATATTTTATATTTAGTAGGTAACATATTGATCGTCGAGTTTTATGGGGGAGGATGGTCAGGAATTTGTTCTTGAGAGCTAAAGAATAAAAACAATTGTAACCAAAAAGGTTCTTTTATTTTCGTTTCGGTCTAAATTTCAGGCCTTCGTCTGGGCAAATATGGAGATGGGGAGAGAAAGAGACTAGCTCTACAGTGACTTAACCTTGAATGTCATTATTGCAGACTGGAGTTCCATCTTGACTCATAACTCACATGAGGTAAACATATTAAAATTAAAACACAAGAACTCAAACGACGACAAAGACTCCCATACAGATTCATGAAAAGGAATTCCAATCTAACAATAAAAAACAAACTGACGCCTACATGACATTACTATGACCAATCTGGACATACGGTGTAGAAATTAGGGTGCCGCCAAGCCTTCCAACATCAAACGAATCCAGTCCTTTCAATCCAAAACCCTCAGAATAATCACAAGTTCTTCCTTTTACTTATCCGATTCCTCCCTTCACTACGATTTTAATATTCCTTTTATTGAGGATCTCATTTCTTCCCATGTCTTCCACAGACAGTTCTGTGTCGTCCCACAGACCATGTCTTCCAACTCCAACCCCTACACCCCTCCCCATCACTCAAAAGTACTTCTGGAGACCTAATCTACAAATAATTTGAGAATTGTGTGTGTGTGGAATTGGGCCACCTTCTCTTCTCAAGGGATTATCAATTATTTATGGGTTTGTGCCACTTGTTATAACCAGTTATATTAGAACCACTTAGGGTCAAGGGGAAATGGCTATCTACAGGTTGCCATCCCATTCTAAACATCCATGACTCAGGTCAAGCTTTTATTTATGGGTAAAAGCTTGCCCAGGGCGGGCTTTGAACGCACAGTGGCAGGATTGCGAGTCCAGAACGGATATCATGAGCTACCCTGGTATCCTCACTCTTCTTAATCTCTTACATAAAACTATCAGTCAACGAATTACTTTCAAGCCATAGAATTCAACATGAATTAGCTCTTCCCAGTCAGATTCAAACAAAATAAATTGTCCTTGACATACAAACAATATCCTTATGTCCTCACTATTTTAACTTCCTGCCAATGTGACCTTGCTCTTCTCTCCAATTCCATTCAGTTAAAAAAACTTAAAAAAATATCTAGACCAAATTTATTACTTAGAATAACTTGTCCCCATCCCCTTAATACACTTTCTTTAGGCTTCACATTTTACTGACAAAACTCCCCAAAAACTGAAAAGGTCCTGAATGCCCTTCATGCTGTCTTCATCACAACCCCGCTAATTGGCTTATAATTTTACTTTTAACTGCTGCCAATAATAAAAAATAAAAGACAAAAAAAACTATATTACTTGTAATTAATTTCGCATGGACCTGAAATTACTGTTTTCAGGAATTGTGCGAGAAATATTTGCATATAGCCGATACAAGTTAAGCATATTTTAAAATTTAAATTGTTTATTTATTTTTTATAACTCTTATGGAAAAATATGTCACATAAAATGTCATAAATATCTGACAAATATATGCAGGTCTGCACTAGACCTGTTTGTTGGAGTTTAGCGGATGGAGTCCGAATTAATTTATGCAATTAGTAAAAAGTACATCCAAACCCCCTTTTGTCGAAATAAGTATGGCAAGAGGTTAGTGAGAAATATTTCGGAAGCATCTAGTCTTAGAAATAAAACATTCCTTAAGAAAAGGCTTCCAAAACTCCACAATAATTGAAAAAAATATGTGCAAAATCATTTTCTTACAATTTGAAATACAATCATATGTAAACTTATTCCTTTCCATGGGAAAGTTTTTTACTAACTATAACTTTTTTAATATGTAATTATTTTACTCTACCTTTTTTTTCAACTTTTCAAATAGTTAATTTACCATTTACCAGTGATTCAGTGAATCACTATATCACTGGTCGATTGCAATTAATCATTTTCTGTTAATTAAATAATATAAAAGAAGAAAATCTGAAGATATGACAATGAAGATTGATCCAAACAACAAATTACTGCTAATAAATATACATCATAAGAAAATTAAATTTATAAAATAATGTTCAATTAAATTAATAATTAGTAGGGCACAAGCAAAGAACTCATTTGAAAAATACTAAGTAATTTTATTTCATTAATAAAAATAAATCAAAAATAGATCAGTAAAAATCAAATAGTTACAATCTGACATTATATTAAACCACTAAGTAAATTATAAAAATCTAAATATCAAACAGAATAAATTAAAATCTACAACAAGAAAATTTACAAGTCACACTACTTCTCTCTCATATAAGAGAGCACAAGGGAAGTTTGAAATGAGCTTACCATAACCACTGCTAGACATGTGAACATTGTAACAATCTGAATATTGTCTCTTAAGGAACTCCAGAGGATTGACGAAATCGCAACTAGACAGTTATTGTGCACATTCACACGTTCGAAAAAGTTAAATCGAGTTACACATGTATATATATANCTTAAATTTAACTCATTAAACATATATGAACTTTAGATTTCGATTTTCTTAATTTGTAAATAAATTCCATCCGCTGGTGTGTACAAAAATATTCTTGGGTTCATCTTCAGAGGGACTTTTGTTCTCTCACTCAACTTGATGTCATAGTTTCTTATAAGTTGAGCTAATGAAAACTTCATCTCCAACATGGCGAATCTCATAGCTGAAAATGATAAAGAAAATTATTAAGATGCTATTTCTAAGAAGTTAGAAATCAAATTAAATCTTTCTATTATTTTATGGCTAATAATTCCTACATTCACACATAATCTTTTGAATTTTAGTCAATTTCAATCAAATCGAGCTATTCATGTTGGTTATATGGCATGACATTTTTTTTTTTAAATTTAACAGATTTTCCTACAAAATTTGATATTTAAGCTTCTTCTTACAAAACGTTAGATGAGCTCCTTCATGTTTGATGACGAGTAAAAGGGGGGGGTTTAGAGAGAGACAAAAATTTAAAACCTAAATATCTTTTTATTATTACTAGATGTTTTTTTTGTTGGGGATCGGTCAAGATAGATTCAAAAAAATACAAATTTAAAAAAATTTGTATTTATTAAATTTTATGCCAACATTTTAGCTTAATTTCTAAACCATCTTCAGGACTATCATAAAAGCAAGAGGAAACTGAGACATAGGGTTTTGAAAAACTTAATATCTATGTTATTTTTCAAAAACAGCTATAAAGTAAAAATTGGCAAAATTACAATGCTAAACCTTAAAATGATTGATTTTTTATTAAAATCAAACAGATAAGGGAAAGAAGGGGGGATTAGAGGAAGACCAAAATTTATACTCTCAATATATTTGTTGTTATTTTAGTGCTTAGGTAGCAACTTCGATACAGCCATTCCCATCAGTGTGAAATAACCTCTAATTAGAGGACGCTCTCATAGAGAGAGTATTATAAATTAATATTAAGTATTATAAGTAAATATTAATTACTATATTATAATATTCAATATTATATTAGATGTATCTCTTCTTCTTCATTTCCTTCCTTAATAGTGTCTCTCAGCCTGGAGGAGCCTCGAACACTTAGTGCCTAACCTATTAGTCTCTTGCCATTATCCTCGTGGATTTCAAGCATTCTCTTTTCTACCATTCTTCCAAGATTGTCCGACCATGACATACTTGGCCTGCCTTTTGATCTTTTTCAAGGTTGTCTTGCCTCGAAGAACTTTCTTGGTTCGCGATCTTCTTCCATTCGGCAAAAAGTTCAGACGGAACTATTTCACTAGCTTTTTTTACAGGGTCTCAGATAATGGTTTCATCCCTTCCTATTGCAACCCGACAGAGTTTGGCTGGCCCAAACCCTGTTTTCAGCACTCAGCTCACACTTAATTGGTAAATTTCTCTAAACTAGTATTCCACTGATCATAGGACTTATCTTCTGCAAGTTATTTGCTATTTGAAAAATTTTGCTTTTACTGGCGTTTATAACCATGCTTTTTTTTCTTTCCGACTCTGCTTTCTATTCCAACCACAGGTAGTTGAAAGTTCTAGGCTAATTTCACGATGGGCACTAAATCATCTGCATATAACAGAGTCTGTGCGTAAAATATCTTCAGGTTCCATTTCCTAACTTCTTGCTGTCATTCGCTTACACATTTTCAGAATTTCATCCATCACTGCAATAAAAAGAACAGGGCTGAGACTATTTCCTTGCTTGATGCCCCTCTTCATGCTGAAGTTTACTGAATCCTTTATGTATTAGATGTATTAAACTACAAAAATAACATTTTAATGGAATTATTAATCTCGAACTAGAACTCAATAACATATAATTTCATTTCTGTCTTAAGTCATGACCAATGCACGCTAATATAATGCAAGAAATTATTAGAATGTTTAGTATATAGTAGCTCACCTATGCATATCCTTGGGCCGTCACCAAAGGGAATGTATGACCCTGGCTTGGGCGTGTCTTGGAAGCGATCAGGATTGAAGGTATCTGGATCTTCCCAGTAGGCAGGGTCCCTGTGAATTACGGATGCGGGGATGAAAATTGAATCTCCTTTGGCTAAAACAAGGCCATTCGGGATAGTATATTCCTTAGTGCAGGTTCTTGATATTGCTGGCGCCACAGGATAGAGTCTCAGAGTCTCTAAAACACACAAAAATTTATGTGATTTAATCTTAACCACTTATTTTCAGGACAAAAATAAATTCCTAAATGCAAAATGCTTTCATAAAAACCTATAAATGAAAGTCCATAGAGCCAAAACCCCTTTTCCATTGATTATATATATATATATATATCTTATTTCACATACTCATTTATATTGTCGTATAACAGGTTAAAATCTGGAAACAGGAGTCTGCTGCCACCAGGGTAAATAGGAGAAGGCCTATTTTCAATCCTCTCTATAGAATAATAAGGTTTAAAATAAGTCAAAAGACTTGTAGTTTTGTTATAATTGTATAATTCAAATGTAATTTAACAAGTTAAAATACAACAGGTATGTTCAGTGCTAGCCTGCCCACCGAATAAGAGTAGTTGAACAATAAGTTAGAGTTAAAAAACTTATTTCATATACTCAGTTACATATTTTCCTGTAAATTTAATGTTCTTTTCTGGTCTCTTTGCAGTCCTGAAGATGGCCTATAATGTAAGCTGAAAGGACAGAAAATAATAAAAGAAATTTACACTTTAAGAAAATTTTGTTTTTTTGATAAACATTGACTGAACCCCTTCTTTTAATTTGACAAAAGAGTTTACCTTTAATGATATATTCGCAATACAACATAGACTTGAGCTCATCGTAAGTCGGCTCCTCTCCTTTGACACAGGATTTGATCTCCGTCCTCAACTTCTCCACCACTTCTGGGTGCTGAGCTAGCTCGTACATTGCAAAAGATAGTGTCATTGCAGTAGCATGGAATCCTGCTGACAAGAATGTGAATGCAGTGCCCAGCAAGATGTTATCGGTAATTTCAAATTCTGAAAAAAAAATTGATTAATTAATAATTAAAATGTAATTGTCCTCCTTTTTTTTTTCCCTCATATAAATAAAAAAATTCAAAATTGCAAAATACTATGATCTTATCGTAGTACTTTGTAAATTATCAGTGTCCTAAGATTTTTCACTTTTTTTAGGCCTATGTAGTGTTTCTATCGTGATGTAAAATTTGAGCTAAATTCATCAAACGACAGTAGAATAGACTAATTATAATATAGATTACTCCGTATAATACTAGGAGTAGGCGGGAGTGAGATGGGGCCCATCCTTAACATCCTGTACACTGCTGACATCTCTTCCTATCCTAACACACCCCTTGCAACCGTTGGAGACAACAAGGCAATCCTTTCCTCTGACCTCAACTCCCTGATTGACAGAAAAATCCAGACACTACTTGATTGATATTGAACGATAGTGCCAGCATAGGCGTATTAAAGTAAACAGGGGAGAATTTCTATTGTAATTTTTACCAATAAGAAAGGATTAACCTGGCTAAGACTACTGCAACCTATTTGGACTCCTGGATTTGAGCTCTTGGGGACAACCAAAACAACCAACATCCCAAGAAACCAGTCCTTCTAATTCAAAATCCAAAGAAACGTTGTTAATGCGCCTTATTATATTACAAAATCTACACTTTATTTGCAAAATTTATTTTGAAGTAATTAGTCGAATGTTTATTTCCCTCCATATGTGTTATAAGCAATTANCCCTTACTACAAACTTGTGTACTTCAAGAGAGGACGTTGTATACCGAGAGCTGCAGAGCCTACTACCTTACAGATGTGGGGAAAAGAAGGAGGACAAAGGAATCCTGTTCTGCTTCCAACGGTGCAAAGAGGCGATGGAAAAATAACCTGAGTTAATCTTCCTTCCGAGCCGGAGACCAGCTAGAGCTGAATTCCGATTCAGATATTGGTCCCCGAATGCTAGAGCAGGCGTTGAAAACCCAGAGCAACAGAGATCCAATCACCTCTTACCTTCTACCAAAGAGGTACATAGAAATAATACAATTAGAAACTATAGTCACTATGAAAATATTTATGGGAAAGTTACTGTTTATTTATATCATCGAATCATCTAAATAGATACATTCATTTTAAGAAATTTATTGCAAGAAAGTAAAAAAAAAAAAGCTTTATGAAAAACATATTAAGCTGATATTACCAAAATTAAATGAAAATATTTGATAAATAATAGGAAGATTCTTACCAAATGTTTCGTTGGTTTTAGCCATCATCAGATAATTGTCATCTGAGTCATGAATTTGAACTTCAATTTTGCCCTTTTCTCTCATTTGCAATAGCATTTGAACAAAGTCATTTCTTATAATATTTTCCTTTTTTCTTTGTTCAAATGTACTTTTTAGTATATCACAAAAGTAGTTCACTAGTTTAACATCGAAAAATCCACGAATATTTAGAAATTTAGCCACCTTTGGGAAAAATATAAAGATTAAAGTTTTTAAGTTTTGTAGAATAGAATTGTCTATTATCTTCATTCCATTTTGTCTGAACATTGAGTCTGGATTTTGCATTGAATGGGGTTCTATGCCGAATGCTGCAGATCTACACACACACAAAAAAAAGATAAAATAACAGAAAATACATTTTACAAATATATGAACCAATCCAAGAAGGAGGACAAAGGAAACCTCTTCTGCTTCAAATGGTGCAAAGAGGCGATGGAAAAATAACCCGAGTTATTCTTCCTTCCAAGTCATTTGACCTCAGAATTTCTCTGAGAAACTCAGATGATCTAGATGAAACTGTACGTTCCTTTAGCACAAACGTACAGCAATGCTTGTATATGGCTAATCTCATACCAAAATTTACCAAATACTCTTCTGAATCCCAAAAACCACTCCCAGATTCACTTAAAAAGCTCATCATAGCAAAGCGCCGCTCGAGAGCATTGTTCCGAAAATATAGACACCCCTCAGACCACAAAGACTTCAACCATCTTTCCAGACTCGTAAAACAAAAATTAGGTGTTTTACGAAATGAGGCCTTTAATGCCTACCTGTCTACCCTCTCAGCAGGAGACAAATCCATTTGGATTGCTACTCGCAGAATCCTTAAGAGCCATGAAGCTTCCACTCCCTTGCGCCGAGGAGATGGTTCCTGGGTCTCTTCTGACAAAGACAAGGCCGAAATGTTTGCCCAGCACCTCAAGCAAATATTTACTCCTCATACAAATCCCTTAGACCTGTCCAAGGCTGAGGAGTTCCTGCCTCCGATTTCTACCAAGTAGAAGCGGGAGTTCCTCAAGGTAGTGTGCTTGGACCTATCCTATTTATCCTGTACACTGCTGACATCCCTACCCATCTACCCTCTTAGCTCTATTTAATAATCTATCCTATCCTCCCATCCCGATCTTAAAACTGCTTCTAAAAACCTACAAGATCACCTCGAAAAAATCAAACAATGGTGTGGCAAATGGAAAATAAAAATCAATAAAGAAAAATGTGTTTAAGTTAATTTGCAACTGCGGATGAAAGACTTCCCTGAAATTGTGAAATTTAACAATATTCCTTTACCACGTTCAAATTCCGTTCATTACCTTGGGTTTCATCTTACATGTGGAGAACATATTAAAATTAAAAGACAAGAACTCAATAGGGGATATGGACTCCTATACAGACTCGTGAATAAGAAGTCCAATCTTACGATAGAAAACAAACTGACGCACTACAAAACCTTAATACGACCAATCTGGACTTACGGAGTAGTAATCTGGGGTGCCGCCAAGCCTTCCAATATCCAAAGAATCCAGTCCTTTAAATCCAAAATCCTGAGAATAATTGTAAATGCTCCCTATTATGTATCCAATTCATCCCTTCACCATGATCTTAATATCCCTTTTGTTCAAGACTCCATTTCTTCCCGCTTCACCCTTTTCCACAGGAAACTGCCATACCATCCTAATACACTAGCACCATGTCTTCCAACTCCAACTCCTACAACCCTCCCCGTCGACTCAAACGAAGATGGCCCCGTCACCTGGGGACATAATCTGTAAATAATTTTAGAGTCGTGTCATTGGTCACCTTCTCTCCTCATGTGATTGACGTTGAATGTCTTTTTTTTTTAATTCATAGTGGTGGACAAATTACAAAATGTTTTAATTTAACAGAATGTAATAAATAAATAAAAGTTTAATAATAAAATTCTTCCTTCCGAGCCGAAGGCGAGCTAGTTCTCATTCGCGACACTTCCGATTCAGATATTGGTCCCCAAATGTTGGAGGCATTGAAAACTCAGAGTAGCAGAATGCAGTGCCCAGCAAGATGTTATCGGTAATTTCAAATTCTGAAAAAAAAATTGATTAATTAATAATTAAAATGTAATTGTCCTCCTTTTTCTTTTCCCTCATATAACTAAAAAAAATTCAAAATTGCAAAATACTATGATCTTATCGTAGTACTTTGTAAATTATCAGTGTCCTAAGATTTTTCACTTTTTTTAGGCCTATGTAGTGTTTCTATCGTGATGTAAAATTTGAGCTAAATTCATCAAACGACAGTAGAATAGACTAATTATAATATAGATTACTCCGTATAATACTAGGAGTAGGCGGGAGTGAGATGGGGCCCATCCTTAACATCCTGTACACTGCTGACATCTCTTCCTATCCTAACACACCCCTTGCAACCGTTGGAGACAACAAGGCAATCCTTTCCTCTGACCTCAACTCCCTGATTGACAGAAAAATCCAGACACTACTTGATTGATATTGAACGATAGTGCCAGCATAGGCGTATTAAAGTAAACAGGGGAGAATTTCTATTGTAATTTTTACCAATAAGAAAGGATTAACCTGGCTAAGACTACTGCAACCTATTTGGACTCCTGGATTTGAGCTCTTGGGGACAACCAAAACAACCAACATCCCAAGAAACCAGTCCTTCTAATTCAAAATCCAAAGAGATCCAATCACCTCTTACCTTCTACCAAAGAGGTACATAGATTGAGCATGTCATACAAATGACTTGGGTAGAAGATAAAAGTTCTGTGTATAGAGCCAGTGGCAGTCTTCGTTAGGCATCCATAGCTAAACGCTAACAATGTGAGAGAGAGAGAGTATGGGAGGGAGAGAGAAGTGTTCTTACCCAATAACATCCACAGCGAACATGCTGAAGATGTCTGACATTTCCACATCTTTGCCTTCTTTCCCGTCAATTAGAGTTCGCAAGGTCTTCCAGCAGTCAGCTATTGAGTTGAACATCAACTTCAGTTTCACTGTCGTGAAAAGCGGAGTAAGTTTCTGCCTGAGGAAAACACACACACAAAAAAACATTAATTTTTAACTTATAAATTAGTACAAATATTATAATGACTAATAGATGTGATAATATTGTTAGAATATTTTTTTTTAAACTATTATCAATATAATTAATTAAGTGTTATTAATTTTTAAAATACTATTATAGTTAATAATAATATAATTGTAGTATAGTTAAACAACTCCCATGGCTGTGCTCTGTATAATGCTATCTCCTCTCACAATCCCTCCACTACAAGTTCGTCCTCTCCCACCTATTGGCCAACCGATGTAAACCGTCTTCCTGATATCCTAGATTTTTCATATGTAAAAATCTTATTACTCTCTTATCACTGTAAAAACATTAAATGAACTTTCCTCTGACCACAACCCTGTCCTACTTACACTGTCTCTCCCCTAGGCAATTGCCACCAACCTTAATAAGTGGTCCCTTTGACTGGCCACTTTTTAGAACTCTCCTAGAAGAGTCAATTGACCTTGGAATCTCCTTAAAAATCTCTGAAGAGCTGGATAATGGTGTCCAGTTCTTTACTATAAAGATTCAGCAAAGTCTTTGGAAGGCTAACTTAAAACCCACCAGCACCAGCTACACTATAAATTCAGCTGAACCCTTCTTTGATTACATTAAAAACCTCACACAAGCTAAGCACATTATAAACCTACCATAAAAGGCAATTGTTTTCCTCTCTTACCTCTATAATTTTGTCCTTCGAACCAACCATTTCCCACTTCTCTGGAAATTTTCTGAAATAATCCTATTTCCCAAACCTGGTAAACCTTCTTCTAACATATTATCCTATCGACCAATTAGCCTTCTTCCTTTACTTTCCAAGGTATTTGAGAAAGTTCTTTTAAAGCGAATAATACCTATAATAACTACCTTAAATATTCTTCCTAATCATCAGTTTGGCTTCCGTTCCCAGCATTCTACTGTCCAGCAGGTGTTTCACTTTGTAGACTTTATTTCCTCTTCCCTCAAGCAAAAAGAATTTTGTCCTGGTGCATTCTTAGATGTCACTCAAGAATTTGACCGAGTATGGCATCTGGACTATTATATAAGCTCAAGTCCATATTCCCAAGTACCATCTATCTAATCCTTAATTCTTATCTCTCTAACCGTTTCTTTAGGGTCCGGCAAGGATCAGATTACTCCGAACACTACCCTGTGAAAGCGGGTGTTTCCATAGGGCCCATCCTTTTTATCCTTTAAACTACAGACTCAACATAATACTCTTTTAGCTCTCTTTGCAGATGACAAAGCAATCCTCTCCTCTCATCCTGATTCCAAGACCGCTTCTAACATTTTACAAAACCAACTTGATGCTATTCAGCAGTGGTGCAGCAAATGGAGAATTAAAATAAATGTGTCCAAATGCGTACAGGTAAATTTTCAGCTAAGAAAAGATTCTCTTAATAATATTACATACAATAACCTCCCTATACCTCTCTCCGATTCAGTCCATTGCCTTGGGTTCTACCTTGACTCACGAGTCAACTGGGGTGAACATATTAAAATTAAGCGACAAGAAATCAACAAACGCCACGGACTCTTATACAGCCTTATAAATAGGCTCTCACAGCTCACATTAGAAAGCAAACTGACCATCTACAAGACCATAATACGACCAATCTGGACCTACGGTACAGAACTGTGGGGTGCTGCTAAGCCTTCCAATATCCAATGAATACAATCCTTTCAGTCCAAAATTCTCAGAATAATTGCTAACGCTCCATATTATGTGTCCAACTCTACTCTTCATCACGACTTTAATATTCCTTTTCTCAAAGACCTTAACTCCACCCGCTTTTAGCTCTTCCATAGTAAACTCCAATTTCATCTAAATCCAAATGCCCAATCCCTGTCGTCGGACTCCAATCCTCACAATCCTCCCCTGTGACTAAAACGGAGATGGCCTCGCGACCTCCTGAGCCTTAATGCCTAAACTTATTGGGAGTGGGGTCGATGGGCCCCTTCTCCCTGCACAGTGATGACCATTTATTTATTTATTGTTAAT
>KZ809089.1:29484-44291 GCA_000696205.2 Oncopeltus fasciatus | reverse complement strand
ACAATATTATATTAAAGAAATATATTAAAATTTAAGTAAACCTTCAAAAGCCTACTTTAAAGGTATGTCCAAAAAATAAAGTTGGTTTTGTATGTTTCACATTCCGCTCCTTGAAAGTCTGGTTAATCTTCCAAAGCTCGTAAATTAAATACAATATTCCAGCAAAGATGCAGCATAAGATAGTAGCCAAAATCATCCTGACGACACAAAAAAAAATTAAACAAATAAACAAAAAAACAATATATATTGAAAGAAAACAATATACACACTGTCAGGAAAATAATAATTAATAAAATAATAATGTTATAAATTAAATAATATAAAAATATAAATACATTAACCAAAATCTTTTAAAGTAAGGTTTAAAATTTAAAGGTTTTCTAAAAATGTGTAATAAATCAGGTAGATTTATTACAGACAGGTAGTCTGTCTATACCTATTCACAAGATATTCCGATTGAATCAATACAATTTCAGAGTTATATGTATGGAGAAAGTGAAGGCGAAGAATTTTATGAAGAGGAGACGTGAAAACGTGAAATTTCATTATTAAACTTTTATTTATTTATTACATTCTATTAAATTAAAACATTTTGTAATTTTATCACCACAATGAATTTAAAAAAAATGACATTCAATGTCAATCACATGAGGAGAAAAGGTGACCAATGACACGACTCTAAAATTATTTACAGATTTTGTCCCCAGGTGACAGGGCCATCTTCGGTTGAGTCGACGTGGAGGGTTGTAGGGATTGCAGTTGGAAGACATGGTCTGAGCTAGTGGATTAGGATGGTATGGCAGTTTACTGTGGGAAAGGGTGTAGCGGGAAGAAATGAAGTCTTGAACAAAAGGGATATTAAGATCGTGGTAAAGGGGTTAATTGGGTACATAATAGGGAGCATTTGCAATTATTCTCAGGGTTTTGGATTTAAAGGACTGGATTCTTTGGATTTTGGAAGGCTTGGCGGCAGTCCAGATTGGTCGTATTAAGGTTTTGTTGAGCGTCAATTTGTTCTCTGTCGTAAGATTGGACTTCTTATTCATGAATCTTTATAGGAGTCCATATCGCCGATTGAGTTCTTATCTTTTAATTTTAATAGGTTCTCCCCATGTAAATCGTGAGTCAAGACGGAACCCAAGGTAACGAACGGAATTTGAATGTGGTAAAGGAATATTGTTAAATTTCACAATTTCAGGGAAGTCTTTCTTCCGCAGTTGCAAATTAACATAAACACATTTTTCTTTATTGATTTTTATTTTCCATCTGCCAAACCATTGTTTGATTTTTTCGAGGTGATCTTGTAGGTTTTTAGAACCTACCTTGAGGAACTCCCGCTTTCACTTGGTAGAAATCGGAGTAATATAATCCTTGCCGAACCCTACAGAAACGGTTGGATAAGTAAGACTTAAGGATAAGGTAAGTGTTACTAGGAAGTATGGATTTCCGTTCAAACAGGAGACCAGTGTGCAGACTCTGTCAAATGCTTGGGAAACGTCCAAAAAAGCTCCTGGGCTCCTACTATTTGTGTTCAAGGGAAGAGGAAATGTAGTCTATGACGCGAAATACTTGCTGGACAGTAGAATGCTTACTTCTAAAGCCGAACTGACGATTTGGGAGGATATTGGAGGGTTCAATGGAAGGCATCATTCGTTTTAATAGTATTTTCGAAAAATTTTGAAAGTGTAGGAAGGAGACTTTAGGCCGATAGGATAAGGGGTTGTGTGGTGATTTTCCAGGTTTGGGAAATAGTATTATATCAGAATATTTCCAGAGGAGAGGAAAGGGAATATGCAATTATAAATGTAGGTCAAGAATAAAATTGCCTTTTGGGAAGATTTCAGAGAATTCGGCCGGTGATTAAACCATAACCGGGCGATTTGCTCTTAGACAGATGAGCTTTCTTGTGAGATTATGCACTTGACCTCGGAAGGTGTTACTTCATGAGTGGCAAGGACATAGGTAATGACATGTCCAGGAACTCCTCAGCCTCCATGGTATTGGACAGGTCTAAGGGATTTGTATGAGGAGTAAATGTTTGCTTGAGGTGCTGGGCAAACATTTCGGCCTTTTCTTTGTCAGAAGAGGCCCAGGAACCATCTCCTCGACGCAAGGGTGTGGAAGCTTCATGGCTCTTAAGGATTCTGCGAGTAGCAATCCAAAGGGATTTATCTCCTGCTGAGTAGACAGGTAGGCATTAAAGGCCTCATTTCGTAAAACACCTAATTTTTTTTTACAAATCTGGAAAGATGGTTGAAGTCTTTGTGGTCTGAGGGGTGTCTATATTTTTGGAACAATGCTCTCGAGCGGCGCTTTGCTATGATGAGCTTTTTAAGCGAATCTGGGAGTAGTTTTTGGGATTCAGAAGAGTATTTGGTAAATAAAGAGGGTACTTGAATGGGTAGGGATGTCAGCAGTGTACAGGATAAATAGGATAGGTCCAAGCATACTACCTTGAGGAACTCCCGCCTCCACTTGTGGGAATGTAGTCAACGACACGAAACACTTGCTGGACAGTAGGATGCTTACTTCTGAAACCGAACTGTTGATTTGGGAGGATATTGAAGAGTTTCAAGGAAAGCATCATTCGTTTTAACAGTATTTTTTCGAAAACCTTTGAAAGTGTAAGAAGGAGACGATAGGATGAGGGGTTGTGTGGTGATTTTCCAGGTTTGGGAAATAGTATTATATCAGAATATTTCCAGAGGAGAGGGAAGTGGGTAGTTCTGAATATGCAATTATAAATGTAGGTCAAGAATACAATTGCCTTTTTGGGAAGATTTCTGAGAATTTGGCCGGTGGTTAAATCATATCCGGGTGATTTGCGCTTAGGCAGATGAAAGATTATTTACTTGACCTCGGAAAGTGTTACTGCCTTGAGTGGCAAGGACATAGGTAATAAAAACGTGAAATAAGAAGGAATATTTTTGGAATAAGGAAAGGCTACTACAATTGTAAATTATTCAAGTTTTAATAATATATTATAGAATGCTATAGAAATTTATTGAGAAGAAATGACATTCCATATAATATAGTAATTTTGAAAAATAATGCACACTTTTGATGAATAAATCTTGTCAGAGTTTGAGGAAAGTTTCAATTATAAAAGTTATAGTCAGTTATTGAAGCGTATGAAAAGTTGCAATTATAGCTCTCATGCTCGAACTGGAACATCAGATAAGCAAGCCAAGCAAGAGCACTATGACCTACTAGATTATTAAAATATCCCCCTCGATTACACATATTAATGATACAATGATTTAAAAGAAATAGGAAGGTTGTAAAAGAAGCAATGCATTTCTCAACAAATGGTAAACATACTCCAAATAGCAAAAGTGGAGAGCCTGTCTTTGGAGAAATTATCTGTGGTATAGCCAAGGGAGTAGTTGCTCCTAATTAGATGGAAGATCGCTCGGATTTGATTAGCCGGCCAGATGTAAGTCAGAAAAATAGGGCCTACAAATATCCATCATTGATTCAGAAGATTGGATTTTTCAATTGATATTCAGGACAGCGCAGTAGAAAATAAAAATACATTCATCGATATAAAAAAAAAAAAAAAGAAGTTTCAAATGTAAAATAAAACTGGTACAAATGAATACCTTGAATTTGGAACGGTCGAAAACCTATTAAATCCCATATGAACTTGGATAGATTGCTACCGAACATTCTGACCCAGTCTTTCATCGCTACTGATCTTATTATTATTATTATTTATATTAAGTATATTATTTATTTTTCTTATATTTATTCATTTTTAAATATTTATTTTGTCTATAAAGGATTAAGCAGTCTCAAAAATATTCATGAATTTTTCTTCCTGGTTTGATCGTGTGGAAAAGTTAATTTTTTTTTTCCAGCTTTTGCACAACCTTTGATGGCTTCATCAGGTTTGAATGGAATATTTGAGGAGTTCTCCTTCACCATTCAGCTCTGAAGATGGTGCACAGGTAGAAGAAGATAGTGCAGTGCTGAAGGAGAGCAACTAGTGTGTGCAGACCTAACGTAGACAATTTAGCAACTTGCTCAAAAACTATTCATAAAGTAGTCAGTTTTCATTTATTTTTATGTATTTGTTAATTAGTTGTGAGTAATTTATCTTTTTTATTTATTTATGTTTTTTTTTTAGTTAGTGAGGGTAATAAACTTTATTCTTATCTATTGTTAGTAGGTATAAACTATATATTGTAATAAATTAAATTCATTTATTTACCGTTCATTCACACAATCTTTCATATAGGTTGTAAATTTAGTTTTAATTGGTAATGGCTAATAGATTTGTATGGTAAATATGTTTTATTTCTAGGCTCTGAAAATGAGACTAAAGAAAAGGAAATGATGGGCCTTAATATACTCATTAAGTTCATCCACCCACTGCAAACTCACGATGAGCAGTGTTGAATGAAATGTGCCTGTTCAAGTAGATATAACTGAAGGATTCAACTCTGATATCCATTATCCGAGTTGAATCCTTCTGATAATCCATGTGTCAGAAATAATAACCTATTACTATTAACTTAACAGGCTAATAACATGCTGTTCTTCAGTGGGCCAGAAAAATGTTTTAAAATAATTAAGAATCCAAGGTAGATTTTACACGGGCTAAAATCCTCAATCGTACGTTGTAGAAACGTAACTTTTTAAATATAATATTTTTAATCCACTTATTTATCTATCATCCTAATTGATAATAGGAAAAAACCGTAAATCCACTTGTGTATTTTTGCTTTTCTGAAGATTTAAAATAGGTTAAAATTGAGAAATCATTGAACCGACAATATTAGTTTAGACAATATTAGTACAGACAATAATAGTTTAGAGCAATATTATTTTTCATGATTGTCCTTGTCAAAGTATTAATATTAAAAGTAATAATAAAGTATAACTTGATCTAAATATATAAAGTAATTAACATAAATATATAATTTATTTATGAATAATAATATCTATTAAAATACATATTAAAGCAGAGGGACTAGTCTCTTTGAAACGTATTTTCCAAGCTTAGGTTCTGTTTGTATTGCTAGGAAACACTCAGCCCTATTTCCTAGGAATACAAACATCATTCACAGTACTACAGGAACCATTCTTCATTGACTGGAAAAAAAAATCAGGCAGCCAGAACGGTGTGTGCAGACTACAAACTATCTCTAGTGTGCAGTGGGTCGAGAATAAATTCAACCTTCATATCATCTATTGGGGGAAGATCCCCCCCTGATCTGGTTATTTATATTTCATTTTCATATTTAGCATCTCATATGTGCGTGCGTTTCTGTGTGTGTGTGTGTGTGTGTGTGTGCGTGCGCGTGTGCGTGTGTGTGTGTGTGGTAGGTATGTAAAATAAATAGTTAAAAAGAAACATCTAAATAAAAGTTTAAAACAGCAGAATACTGCATAAGGATACTTTCTGAAGAATAGGCCGGTTTCGGAATTTGTCCACATCAATCTCAATCCTACATCCATTAATGAGCGGTAGGACTAAGACAACATTTCCTCGGCTTATTGTAATATTTTCCACATAATCCAACGGAAAAATTCAGGTAAATAATCCTCGGCCTCTGCCTTTCCTTTGAAGGAATTAACCCGACCATTGTTATTAGAAATGAATGTGTGACCATAAACCTCCCTCGGAGATCTCTCAAGACATCACTATCGGTACATATAAAGGTTTTATAAACAACATTGGCATTTATAATTTATATTGTTTCATATTTGTATTCTTTATTTAACCTGTAAATCTTTTTCTGTCGTATAACATACCTCATCTCTGTCTTTTCATTCCAATCTCTAATTCTGTAAGTGTATATTGTATTTTAGCTCTGATGATGACTTGCTAGTTTCTAAGTAAATCAGTTACCCAACAATTTAGGAGTATTTTATTTTTCTAATCATGACCGAAACTCTGACTAATTTCTTCAGCATTAGTATTATATATAATAATAATAATATATGATATAATATTAATCTACTCCATTTTGAAGCAGGGAGAAGGAATGGCCACCTCCACAGGAGGCCTTTGGTGAAGTGGAGGGATGATGATGAAGAAGTGAAACACCTGCTCGTACTGTTTAGCCGTACGGCTGAAATGAGCAAGCCGAGACCGCAGACACGGGAAAGCTGAGGGCCTCGAGTCTGCTGGTTCGCAGCTACTGAAGGCCGATGTGTTTTATATTCTCAAGTCTCCTCGTGACGCCTTCAGCTCGATCTGTCCTAGTTTCATTCCAGCCAAACGGTTCCCTTCCTAAAACGTCAGTCTGTCACTTCATACAATTATCACTCTAATTCCTTCTCTACCAAAATGGAGGTTACCAAAAGGGAACTGCGTAAACTGAGTGAATCTAACAGCATCGTAGTTCAGAATATTTGAGTTTGAAATAACCATTTCTTGTAAAAATATACCCCTTATAAATAAACATATCTCTGTTATATAGTTTTAAACTAAATATATAAATGGATAAAAGATTTTGTACTTTTACTTGATATTCCAGGTAATCCCCACCTCTTATCCGCTAGATATCGCTCAATAACGATCTCAGCGTGGTCGAAATAATCCTGATTCCTGTCTTTTATTAACTAATTTATAGTAAATATATTAAAGGGTATCTATAGGGTGTAATAACCTAGAAGTTGATTGCCCTCCATTATGATCTACTACTACTACTATGATCTCAGCTTTTCTTCTTACATTTAAATAACTTGAACTGAATTGCATTGAAAAAAATAACTAACTCTAGGTCTAATTAAACTTTTCGTTTCAGGTAACTTCTTTACTGGTTAGAGGTTGGTTGACCGTCGAGTATTATGCTGGAGAAATCAGTCATGGTTTTGGCCAGGACCAGAAAAATAAAATACTCCAAAATTGTTGGGTAATTATTTTATTTTTACCGACGTTTCGACTTAACTTGTAAGTCATTATCAGGGCGATAGTGATGTGTGGAGAGATCTGCCAAATAGGTTTATGGTCACCTCCAGAGTTAAACTGCTTTGCTTAATTGATTATACTAATATAATATCAATAATATAATTCTATAATTATTATAAACATTACTATTATATTAATTTTTATTGCAAGGGAACAGAATAAAAAATCTAACTGTCCCAGCCAGGACTCGAACCTGGATCTCCTGCTATCCGGGCTGGTGCATTTACCAATTAAGCTAAAGGGACCAGTCTGATATTAAAAATTATTGAAATTTACGTGGGATTAAATACCACAAAAAAGTAATACTTATAAAAATAAAATTAATAAGGTAAATAACGAGAGTCATTTAAACAGCTTGACAATGTCAGCTCCTCCGAGCATAAGACGATATATTTGTCTGCTTCGGAGGTTAAACTCTCGACACTAGTACGGGGAATTTAATAACTTATCAGACTGGTCCCGTTAGCATAATTGGTAAATGTACCGGCCCGGCTAGCAGGAGATCCAGGTTCGAGTCCTGGTTGGGACAGTTAGATTTTTTATTCTGTTCCCTTGCACTAAAAATTATTAAAATTTACGTGGGATTAAATACCACAAAAAATATAATATTTTAAAGAAAAAGAAAAAATCTAATATTTATCGTGCTGTAATCACATTATTAATAGTAATGTTTTCAGATTAAGATTAAGGCCTGAAAATGCTTTATAGTTTTTGTTATCATTAAATATTTAAAAAAACTTTTTTTTATTTTATATAGTTGTTCTTTTCTTAATATTCCAATACATTTTTAAGGAACTCTATTTGAATAAAACTTTCACATTACTGTATTTTAATGAGTTTCGTTTATTTTATAATGTGGGAAATTTTTTTTTCACCTTGGAAAAAAAGGAGCATGCTTTTCATTGAATTCCCTACTACTTCTTGTCTTAACTTGTTTCTTGTGAAGGTAAGCGGGGTAAGTGAAAAATTGCTTTCTTTCTCTATTTTCTTGGTAGCAGGTGGATATTATCTCTTTCTTGTGTCTCTGGTGAAAGGCTATTGGAAAAATGAGTACTTCCTATATTTTCTACTTTCTTTAAGACTTATTTATATATTATTGAGTAAAACATTTAAGTCTAGGAAAAAATTCTAGTTATTATGAATTCAAATAAACAAGTCTTTTGGCTATGAAGTTAATTAATTAACATACCTGTATATGATGCTTTACACATGCATTAATCTCATAGACAAAAAAAAAAAAAAATTCACTCAAAATAAGAATTTCTTATTTCAAGTAGTTGTCCCTTTTGTAAAAGCACCATATGAAGCCATATGTAACAGATTACAATTAGTTAATGTATTGTAGGCTAACACAATTTAAAAAAAAAATATTTTGGTCATCTGAAGTTGAGTCAGTAAAGAGCAGTATTTTCCAATGTCTAAAAAAATTATGAAGTATTTTATTTGTTTTATTTTACGCCTATGGATTTTGTCAGATGTTCATAAGAAACTTACACACACACACACACACACACACTAAGAATGTAATTTTGAGTATTGGATGGGTCCTTTATTTAAAGTACTATTCTTTTCTCTTTCGTTTTTTCCTAATTTANTAAATTTTAGATAAAATGTAGAAAGAAGTGGTGATTAATAGAATAAAACATACATATATTAGTTATTAAACTTATAACTACAAATACATCAATTTTTAGTATTGTTATTTGTTTATTGTTAATCTTATCGTTCGTTTTATATTCATTGAAAGACAGATTTAGTCATACGAATTTTGTATTTATTGTAGATAAAATGCAGGACCAACTTGTGTAAGGAAAATGGTTCCTAAAAGCAGGATAACGCTGTGATAATGAGCAGATGTAGAGGCACTAGTGTGTTGAAGGCTACTGGACACATCAGACCTTGGCTACGCCCCTCCACCGACCACAGCCACATAAATTCGGCCTTTGACAGCAGTGTTCGCCTTCACTCGTTGTCCTTCTAGTCTTTGAAATTGACTGGTCAATCGTAATCGTAACACCTCCGATAAGAATGGCACTTGTAATCTCTTGACATCACTTTCAGTGCAATATGATATTATTTCTATAGCGAAATTATTATGTTAATATCATTTGAGGTTTCAATATATTTTTATAGCAAATTTTTTATTCTAATTGCCACGAATTACCCTATATTTTTATAATTTTTTGTAGCCGAATTGATATCCTGATTAGGAATCATAAATGTTAATTTGTAGCAATTTGATTATTGTACTGAATATTTTTATGGAAAGGTTTTACTAAGTTTAAATAAAAAGTATAGTTTTAATTGATTTTATTAGTTATTTTGATATATTTAAGTTTTTAAAATTACACATTTTGTGTTTAACAACAGATTTCTTAACAGTAGTCCCTAATCCACTGAATAATATTCTATATTCTTCAAAGAACCAAGATACTACGAATGTTTAAAAAATTGCGACAGTCAATAGAATTATGTTACCATTGAATCCATATACGGGCTCTTCATCGTGAAATTCATTAAAATTATCTTGCATATTATAATTGTGAATAAAGAATAAATAATTTTTGAAATTATGCTGGTCAAGGTCTGTTGCAATATTTTAATAATTTAAGTTGCTTTATATATTTAACTAAAATATATTCCTTCTAGGAGAAAAAATACTATAAATAATAGAGTCTTGTAATAATAGAATCAATATTGAATAAATGTGTGGGATCTTACTGCAGATTAATTTATTGATAGAATGTTAATTTCCATAGAAGTCTCGGTAATAAATTCGAAGTAGTAAGTTATTCCATTGAGTGCATGCTGGAATCAGAATTCCTGATAAATTTTATCAGGCGATGGTTTCACGTAGCTGATAAAATTTATTCATGATGCAGAGACTTTTCGCGAATGAAGAAAGATGGCAAAAAATAGGAAAGAAAAACGTTGGGAAAAAACAAAAAAATTCGAATCAATTGGCCAAATTATTATGGTGGATCATTTTATATCAAACATGCATCTTGTAAAACTTCAAAATCATTTATGAATAAAAGACTATGAAAGATGTTTCATTCCCCATGTGTTATTCTTCTCTGCGTGTTATAGGGCTTAACGACTGTACAGAAAATTAAAAAAACAGCTATCCATTCCCAAGTATTTATTTTATCATACCTTCTATTATCCAACTATTATATATGATAGTTCTATATTCATTGGTAGTGAAAATAACCTTTTAGATTCTTTATTTTATTCTAATTAACTCCAGAAATTATAACAGCTTCAATGACTTTCTTCAATACTAATAAGAGTATCTGTACACACACCGAACTGATTAACCATTGCTATGTTTCCTTTCGGCTGTCTCTATAATGAAGCATAAGCAACCAATTAATTTTTCTTTCCTCTTCATCAATAATTTTGCCTTGTAGGTGCCTTTTGGAATATGCGGCAATGAGAAATCCAAGTCCACATCCATGTCTGAAACAGTGTAATTTCCCTGAAAAATAATGCGAGATCAATGAAACGAAAAGTAACAAATAGCAGGACAAATTTCAACAAATTTATTTTATTTCTTCCGGCTTTACTAATATTTTATTATGTATTTATAGTAATAAATTGACAAACTATAATAAACACCTACCAATAATATTTTTATTACAAATATTCAGACGCCATTCATTTATTATTTACATAGATAAATTAATTATAAGACCACTGTTTTTATTTCATGTATTGAGTTTTAATCAACAAAATAAACAATATCGAGAAAATAAAAGGACCAAAGGGACTTTTAAGGATGGTATAAACTGGCAATTGACTCCGCTAGAGATCAATTGCAGTTTTTAATTCAATGTTTAATTTGTGGATCATATTACTTTTAGTTTAGATCCTTTTTATCATAGTTTTTAGTGTAGTATCGAGCATGGCAGATTTAAAAACCTTCTTCCGGCGGTGGATAGCGGAACTAGAAACCGTTCCCATAGCAAGCGTAAATAGTTAATATTACCAGCATACAAAGAAATAAAGCAAAGTTTTACGTTATTGGTGATTGGAATTACCGATAACGTAAAATATAGTTTGTTTCAATAATCACAAATGCCTACTTCTAAGCCACTAGGCAAAAATAATGCACAAAAATTTAGTTAAACTTTGTCAAGTTCTAAGAATTGCTGTCACCTGAACATGTAACTCTGAAACAAAAAAAAAAAGAAAAATAATTAAAACCCGAAATACACTTTTTCAACACAATCTATTCTTAGGCATACCCATTGTGTCATAATTGGTATACCAACTAAATTGCAGAAAAGCCTCTTTCATGCCAAAAATCCGTAATACTTTCGAAATTCCCTCTTTGTAACACCTATTTAATCCATTAAAATCCATACAAGTCCCTTTCATGCAAAAAATACTAAGCCTGCAACGTACTTCTCAATCAAATTTTCTCCATAACTATTCTCAGCGATAATGACCCAGGAGTTGACGCGCGCACAAAAAAAAAAAAAACTTCTCTTACATCATAAGGGGGTAATTAATGAAATTCCATATAGAATATAGTGCACAAGATTTTTTTTTAAATGATAAACACTCAACATATTCGTCTGAAATTCGGTCTTTGTAGTTGAAGAATAAATAACTAATTTTTAATTTTTTTTATTTTAGCCAACGTTTCGGCCAGAATTTCAGAACTTCATCAGGGCAAACAGAGTGATGGGGAGAGAGAGACTCCTGCTCAACAGTGTCTACTTCATGACCGGCAGTTAGAGGGCGAACTAAATCCCCTAAACTTCAAGTTACTCCTCCTCAGTGTCGTCACTGACCGGTTTAGCACATGGTTCATCTGCGCCTTCCTAAGGATAGACGCTGCTACACCCTTCTGACATGCTTGGATCCATGTCTCTTCCATGCAGGTCTGTCAGATTGCAGAACAGATATCTCTCATGTGTAGCCAACCCATTGTTGACCAGCCTTTGGGATTGGTCACCGCCATCTCCATGATGGGTTGTCCAGCAAGCACGGATCCAGTAGGAGTGGGGATGGGAACAGGCCGCTAATCACTTCCCCATTTTGAACTCGTTCCGTTTTAATTTTTTTTTTTTTTATCTCACGAGCTTACTCACACATATAGCCTCTTAGCATCTTATTCGTGTTACAATCATTTGACTATCTATTTTTTTAAATAAATTTATGGTCAACCTTGTGGGTTTTTTTATAAAAAAAACTAAATTGCTCTGTCAAATTACCGAAAACTAATATTTATAAGTATATAGTATAATATTTATAAGTATATAGTATAATATTTATAAAATGAATAGAATAACAACATACAGCAGGGAAGGGGCACTTCTTTATATTTGCATTCGTCATAATTGATTTAAAGAATTTCGGCACAGTATTTTTTGTAGACGTACAGAAGTCTCCAAGGCGTAGAAAAAAAAATTTGTCCCTCCATCTTCCTTCAGTGTAATAAGATATGTCCAAATCAGTCTAAAAAAAAATATACTTAATAAATTTGATATAATGTATAAGATAAATCTTCCACACAATACTTTTTTCGTATTCAAATCTCTTCAGAAATCTAATTATATTTATTTTCTATTGAGAAAAATGAAAATTTCAACAAACTGTTATATTATCTCTGTTTTCTATAATGCAAATTCGATATATAATTGTATTCATCAACATTATACTTATATATGCCCACAATATTGAAAGCAATTTTGGTTACAAACAAGGAAATCATTATCATCAGGAAAATAAGTGCAAAGACGATTATGTTTTGTCGTTATGACTTTGATCTTTCCTCTTGAGTTTAGGAAACACAAACCAACTGTAATCCAGAAGCATAATTGTATTCCAGCTACCCTGACATCTTCCTCCATACAGAGATATTCCATCGCTCAAATATCATTCCCTGTGCTCATCACCCGCAGGACCACGATTGGCAGGACAGAAGTCTTGGTAGGAGAAGAGAAAATGGATCTTGAGGGACATGTTACATTTTTCTTTTCCCTCCAAAGCTTCGTCAAAAATAGAGCCGTAACAGTTGAATTTGTGGCCCGACAAAAATACCTAGTTTAACTTTTGCATCCCTTAGTAACAGGAATTTGTCTCCTAAATACAGAAAAGCCTCTCATTCTTATCTTAATTAAAAACAATTTGAATTATAAGGTTGAGGAAAAACTTTTTGGAACCAAGAGAGGTTCGGCTCAAAATTTGAGATTTCTTACAGAACAGCCTACTTTTATTAAATGTGAAATCCCTTTCTTACTGTCTCATAAACACAAAAAACATTACTATTTAGTATATCCTAATAATAATGACAATAATAAATGTCATTGCATTCCAAAAAAGTATAGCAATGATATTTATATTACCATAAATTTTCTCCTTATGTCAAATATAATTGACCGATTCGAGAGTAGATTTTATGTTTATGTAAGTATTTTCATGCGACCTGCAGGGAATGAGAGGAAGACAGTTTCTGTAGTGCACTCACTACAGCCACACGAGTAAATGAATAATCTCCATTCAGATTAGATTGAAAAAATTCATAGATATCGATGAAAAAAAACAAGATAATTTCTCTTCTAAGAAAGAAAAAAAAAAAGCAGACTCCCCCCGCTGATATTCTCTGAACACTTAGACTCTTGAACATGGCGCTGGAGAAGATGTGGAAAGTGCTTCAGTCCTAGAAGTTCAGCTTTCTCCAGTGGCAAGTCTAGATCTCGAATAATGAGATCACTCAATTCTCCCTGATCAGGGTCATTTGAAGTGGAAGGCTTGTTTGTAGGTCGAATGGCAGATGGAAGGTAGGTATATTAAACTCCAATTCCCTCTTCCCTTCATCGTCTTGACTGCTCTTACGGACGGTGTCTAGCAGAAATAGCAGACATATGTTTTTAGGCTCCCTCCATACCATAGATTACAACAAGAGCCAAAGAACTTATTTTTCAACCATATTCCCTTAATAAAACCGAACAAGAGTTACAGTATATATGTGGAGTCCATAACTAATTCTGGTCCCTACCTTTATTAAGTACCGTTGATAAGACCTATTCACAAGCGGCATCATTTATTGTTTCTGCAAAAAAAATGCTATTTCATCACAATTGTACTAAAAATTGTCCTTTAAATTTACACTTTCTTGGCATGTTATGGAAAATTTTACATTTAGTAAACGAAAAAATAAGTAATCCTGAACTAATTAGTTATCCTAATTAGGCCAGAGACAATAACTAACCACATAACTGAATAGTTATAAATATAATCTGAAAACATTATCTAATGTTATTTTGTAAGTTTACAGGTATGATAACTGTCATAAATAAAATTCCCCAACAATTTTTTATTTATTTAAAAATTTAAAAACTAGTTAAACTTTATTTCCTAAACAAGAACTAATAAGTATTTTTAATACAATTTTTCTGACATATGTCAGATTTTCCATTTTTACCTAAAAATTAGGAGTCATTCCTAATTATGGTAATGCATAAGTTTTAGTTAATTTTGGGTTCGAAACACTTCCATTATTAGACAGTGCAATTAAATAATAAATTACGCAATTTATTTGTAATTAAATGACAAACTTTACACAATTAAACAAATTAATCAGAAATTAAAAAAAAAAAAAATGGACATCCATTATATAACTAAGAATGAAAACTGACTATAAGATAACACATAAATTAATTTGAGTTTTCATTAATATGTCACACTTGAGGGGTAAATCCCTTACAAAATGCAGTTTTGCACTGACAAGTCACCTAATCTTTCAATGTAGCTGCTCCAAACTTCCCTGGAAGATGAAGCATGTGGACCGTGGAGGGGAGAGAGCTCTCTCCAGGCTCTCTCTCTCTCTCTCTCTCTCTCTCTCTCTCTCTCTCTCTCTCTCTCTCTCTCT
>KZ809089.1:3315-22155 GCA_000696205.2 Oncopeltus fasciatus | reverse complement strand
TCAGCCGTTTCCTTGGATACAAAAAACAGCGTTCAGAGCTCTTCTTACTTCTTAAATTCATCGCTACGTGGAAATCTGTAAATCCTGTATTTTCCTAAACCTCCGTAAATCTTTATTTTAGAGAAGCGAAATATGACAACTGATGTCAGGAAAATTTCGATAAACCAATATAGGAAACAATAAAACTTAAAATAAGAATGTAACAAGTTACTTCAGTGTTAGAAGACGAAGGCATACGTCGTTACATTTTGGAGGCATTAGCCATATATTTTTTAAATAAAATATTTTGATTACCCTGTAACTCTAAAAACAAAACCCTCCTTCAAAATATTATTTTTTACGCTTCGAGAAGTACACAAAATCATAAAACCGAAAACGATACAAACTATTTCACAATCGTTTATTTTCTGTATATTTCATAATAAATTTTTCTATGCATATTTTGATATTATTTAATATCAAAATTGCAGAAAATAACAAAAAAAAAAAGTAAGTAGATAGATATATTAAATAGGAAAATAATCTATTTGATCGAAAAATTGTGGATCTACAATGAAAATTTTTAAAACAAAAACGTTTATTTCAAGACATTTAACAAAAAGAGAAATTCGACACCGGTTGTTAAGAAATATACTTAACCCAAGTCGAACGGTAGTGTGGAGCGATTTCACCGTTTTTTAAGACTTCAATAACGGCAAAATTAAACTTTTAAAAAAAAGTTTATGCAGAGCCCCTCCACAAGTTCTTCTTGGTTTTAAAGTAGCAGTTGGGGAAGACATGAATACCATAGGAGCCGAAATGACTCTTGAGCAACCCCTTAAGTTACCCAGGCAGATTCTGGAGTCATCATCACCCACACTGGACAACGAGATGTTCCTGGAGAAATTGAACAAGCAAATGCAAAGTCAGAGACCAGCACGCCATCCTTCTATGCGCCATTCATTCACATTTTTAAAATTAAAACAATTTTTTGAATTGAGCAAATCTTGTTTCACATTAAAACAAATACTCTATAACACACTTCATTATGTTAAAAATTGAAACTGTGAAAGTGAGGTATATTAATTTTTAATATTGAATATAAGATAACCAAAGGAATTATTTATTATTATTTATTTTAAACACTCTTTCACTTCTTTATTTCTCTCTCTCTCTCTTTATCCTCTTTCAAAATATCTGGTGACCTCAATCTGTGAATGATTAACCCATTCCTTGCAAGTTAATGTAATGTCAAGAGATTCGCAAAGGACTTCCTGCATGACAGGCTTTTTTTTTCAATTGATTTTTATTAAAATTTTCATAGGGAGCACAATAGATGAGTGATTATGATGCCGAACCTTAGAGCGAAGATTCCGGATTCAGAACTAATAGAACAGGTTTGATACTCACTGGCTTTCTGTGCGTAATAACCCAGCGTACTCGTTACACTCTTGGAGACGCCTAGCACTACTTGGGTACTATTCTTCACTGAATACAAGGCCAGAACAATTAGCTAACCTCATATACCTTTCTAATGTACTATTTCTCGAAAAAAACACTAAACACAGCCAAGAAATGTTTTTTTTTTATACATAATATTGTACATCATTGGTAAATAATAATAATTGGTAAATAATATCACCTCATTTAATTATATAAATTACCTAACATTAATATTAATGTATTTACAGTGATATAATTATATTGCAAATATTACATTTTAATTAATAGGTTTTATAATTTTAATAAATCTTTAAGAATTTCTTGAAATATCTAGAAAAAATTATTGTCCTATCTGGATTGGACGGGGAAGCTAATTTAGAAAGAGACATTAAACTCCTGAAAGTGTACGGAATAACATGGAATCACTATAATAAAAGATTAATGTCACGAAATGTGAAACTGGACAGCTGTTGTCCTTCCGGAAGCTTTGTATGCCTTGGAAACAAAAACCAAAAACTGATGACATTGAAAAGCAAAAACGAAAAATTCTCAGAAAAATATCTATGTGTAGATCTGTACACAGTAACCGATACGTTGACAAATACCGTATACAGGAGACGATTGAAATTATGTGGTCAAATCTGCAGAATGGACAACGCTGGATGGTATATGCAGAGCATAACATTAAATGTTCAATCAAACAGGAACAACCAAGTTAGAAGAAATCAAACAAGACTTAAAGGAGCTTAACATTAAAAAGAATGCCTTCAGGAATTGTAAGGGCTTTGGAACTCTGGTAGCGAAGCACACTTTCACGGAGAATGCCAAGAAGACCATTGGTAAACAATAAACGCAGGAATCAGTACTGAGAGTTCATAAGGAGATTTTGGGAAGATGAGAAGAAGGGAAAGCCCTCAACCTAACTTAACAAGTTCGAAGGCATTCTTTAAGTGGACTTAACGAAGATAATAAGATGGTGTGATTTGTTGCATTTTGTACTTTTTGTACTCAAACTTGATATTTAAGGTAATACCCCACTCTTATTGGTCCAATTTTGCTGAATAATGAATTTAGCCTTTCATTTTACATTTAAAATTTCTAATTTCATTAAGAAAAACTGATAATTTGAAAGGGTTGAAAAATTTACACATATTAATATTTAAAAGATGTATCATTTGGAAATAGCTGATCAACGAACATTATGAGGAAGGGTTGGTTGGGGATTCGGTCTTAAGATTTGAATAAATAAAAAATAAATTGTAAAAAAAAAAATTGTTTTACATTTTACTAACTTTCGACCTATAATTCAGAACTTCTTTAGGGCAATGGGAGTGATGGAGGGAGAGTCTCCTGCTTTAGTTAACTAAGGAATGACTCCTTGTTTACAAATTAGTTTGTGTTTATTCAAATCCAAATACCGAATCCCCGATCAATCCTTCTTCATAATAGATATATAATTTTAAGTAAATATCATTTTTGTTATCAAGTAGGGAGCACAAAAAAGTATATCATAAAAAATTTCAAAAATCTATCTGGGCCGTTTGCTAAAGGTAAAAATGAACCAAAAAGATAGTGGACTGTAAGGAAAACTGGTACAATATCAGAACAAGAATTTGAAAATCCACTTACCACAATTTTCAGCATTATTCGGATCTTCAGCCGTTTCCTTGGATACAAAAAACAGCGTTCAGAGCTCTTCTTACTTCTTAAATTCATCGCTACGTGGAAATCTGTAAATCCTGTATTTTCCTAAACCTCCGTAAATCTTTATTTTAGAGAAGCGAAATATGACAACTGATGTCAGGAAAATTTCGATAAACCAATATAGGAAACAATAAAACTTAAAATAAGAATGTAACAAGTTACTTCAGTGTTAGAAGACGAAGGCATACGTCGTTACATTTTGGAGGCATTAGCTAGAAGTGAGTTCAAGTTATCACAAGGGGAATAACATGGTTGAGGGGGTTGAAAATGGCGCGCAAGAGAAAAGGAAATGCATTATCGTGCACTCATGCAAAATTACCAAAAACTCACTAGTACACGCTGATAAACATAGAGATCCACTCCCCGAACGATTTCAGCTATTAACAAACTCATCCAACAGTATTAGATTTAGATAATTGAGGGCGCACGAGCTCATACAAATTTAATATACGCGTGTGTAAAGATTTTAAAGGGTCATATTTTCAGCTTCTCCAATGTTAATTCACTGAAGATCTGTTGAAATTTTTCAGTAGTCGAATCGTGAAGCTAACGTGAGTACATTGATTTTTCTGAGGAAATCTGTTAATTGAGAGTAAGGTACAGGCCACAACTCAATCTTTCCTCCGGACCTCCAGCAATAACACGAAGAGTATTCCTCTTTTATTACGAGGAGTACATGTTTATTTACCAAGGGTTTAAATGTCTCCCTGGTTTTAAGAGCAGAGACTGCATGCATGTGCAGAGAAGATAGAATTGGTACTAAATGACACAAAATGAAAAAAAATGTATCAATATGGCTTGCCCCATGTGTATGAAGGATAGTACAGTGAGGACTTGGCCAACTGTGAACAACCTTAGAAAGAACATTCAGAAAGTTTTTTTTTTACCTTTTACTACTAGAAGAGCATAATAGACTAATGTCGTCCCCAATGAAGTGGCAGTCATAACTGATTCACAGGTCACTGGGGACTAGAGGATGCAAAGGAAAGAATTATCTCTATCAGTTGCAGAAGGCACGGGATGTCAGAGTCAGTGGACCTGGAGACTATTAGTAAAATAGCGTACTCAAAGGTACATAATTCGAGGTCTCTAATAACATCTTTAGAGCTCAGGTACCCAGTAAGAAAGCCCTCAAAACTAGCCGCCAATAAATAAATTGTACGAAGCTTGGAATTGTCAATTTAAATTTAAAAAAATTATTATTATTTATAACTATTAATCATACTATTAGCTCACGTTTATACTTTTAACTATTGTCATTATTCATAGTAAAAAATGTTAATTGACTCACTTTTTGAGATTGAAACAGTATTTCAAAGACTGATAAATTTCTTATTCTCGAGAATTAAAGGTTCATATGGTTTTGTCTGCATTGTGCTAAATGCAGGAATAAGTTTTTCCAAGGGAATTGCTAAAAGTATATTACCCTTTAGTGGTTGTCTGGACCTGGTGGCGATAAGACGTGTGGCTAGTGCTCTGGAATTATTCGACTTCAAGCTCCAACAAGCAGGGAGTACCACATTTATTTATATATTTCCTCTTTTTTTCTTTCTTCTTGTTAATTTATTTATTATTCCCAGCTTACAACTTTGATATAATGGATATGGAAGATAAAATCGAGCCTAAGCCTTCTGGTATTAGTGTTGTTTTCCAAAATAATTCTAATCAGAGGAGTAAAAAATATTTAGTTTTGTCGCTGGCCGACGAAGTTAACAAAAGAACCTTTAATAGTTTCAGTCCCTTTAAGGTCTGTAGATTTTTTAAAGGTAAATGCAGTGATATAAAAATAAAATTTCTCAAAAATGGTTCTCTATTACTGGAAATTGCATCAAAAAAAGATTATATTAATTTAGGTCAAATAAAACACTATGAGAATATTCCGATTCATTTATCAATGCATAGATTTTTGACCTACTCTAAGGGAGTGATCTCGTGTTATGAATTGAGCAATTGTTCTGAGGATGAGATACTTGAAGAATTGAAAGATCAAGCGGTTGTTGGCATTAAGAGAATTCATAAAAATGTACGTGGAACACCAACACAAGCACTGACTTTGACTTTTGAAAAGTGCGAGTTACCGGAATGCATTAAGTTCGATTTTATTAATATTAAAGTTAGACGGTACGAGCATAACCCTGTCCAGTGTTTTGGCTGCTTTCAATTTAAACATAAATCTCGAAATTGCCAAATAAAATTGTGCGGAAATGTGGTCAGACTATGCACGACGGTTCCTGTACTACAGAGGTCAAGTACATTATTTGTGAAAAGGCTCATCCTGCCCGGTCAGGAGAGTGTGAGGTCTATAAAAAATAATAGAGAATAATAATTTGGATTCGTTGGACGTTGGAAGGCTTGGCGGCACCCCATATGTTTACTCCGTAAGTCCAGATTGGTCGTAGTAATGTTTTGTAGAGCATCAGTTTGTTTTCTATTGTAAGATCGGAATTCCTACTCAAGAGTCATACAGACAAGTTCTTGTCTTTTAATTTTAGTATGTTCTCCCCATGTGTACAACAATTTAAGGGCGATTTCTGAGAAAGGCCACAAAACAAGTAGGTTCATTTTTTTTTTTTTTTTTTTTGCAATGTCAAAGATCGAAGACCACTGCCACATTCCCCAAAAGCTGCCATTTTTGTTCCTACCGTGCTAAATTTCAAAGAAAACTGCTGATCTGGTGTAAATGTTTCTTTTGTTTGCCATTCAAGCAGTTTGAAAAATTTCAAAGTGTGTGTGGCAAACTCAAAAATATAATGAAAATTAGACACGGTCTATTGCTCTATTCACAACAGTTATATCTCCTGCATGATTCAATTTTCAATTGAATAGAAAAATGCCCATAATAAATATATTTTACTTAATATTACTCAGTGAACTATAATAACAGTCAAAATAGTTTAATCAAAATCAACTCAATCTTTACTACGTATGATTGGAATCAGAAAAATACTATATTAATTTTACTTTTTAGCAAATAAATACATCAAATATTACTTTTAAGCATTTTAAGTTTTAAATAATACATCTTTAACCAATAAATAAGTACTCAAGGACTTTTTATTTATTTATTTTATAGAAAATTTCCAAGTAACGACTTGTTTCTTTTTGTATTATTCAAAACTGAGTTACAGCTATTATAATGTAAGAAATTAATCAAATCAGCACCAATAATGAAGAAGATACACCAGATCTTTTAGAACTCCACTCCAACCCATTTATTCAATTCTGAAGCTAAGGAAGCTTTTATCTGAAATGGGGAAGAGTTACATACCTTTCCTAAGCTAATCAAGTGCTGACTCGACTGGTCGTGGATCTCAGTTTGGGCCGTCTGACTGTAAACCATTGACATAATGGCCCTCCTTTGTCTTTGGTTGTGTAAGTGAAAAATCACTTTTTAAAATTTTCTTCTACTTCTCAATCACCATAATTGAAAATCACAAAATATTCAGTCAACAGCTTGAAAGCTACAATAGTGAGGGATGAAATATTTAGAAAAATCATGGAAAATGGAAGCGTTTATAATTTGGCCTAGAATAATATAGTCTTTCACAAACTCAAATTTATAGTATTTAACTATAAGCTTCTGGTCAAACTGAAATCTGTGGTTTAAGTGAAGATAACAGGATATGGCCCTAAATAAATTAAATACAATAATAATATTTATGTAGTTAGTTTTTCTTTATTTAAAAGGAGTCATACATTTCCACCAAATATTCATAGGTATGTCAATAAGACTAAATATTTTTAATTTGAGAACAAGTACTGAGTATCTGTGAATTAGTTTTAATTACTTATAACCGAACAAAATTCAATATAAAACTCAATTAGTAAACTTCACTTTACACAGGTAAATAGTTGGGAATCGGGATAGCCGAGGGTATCCTATCAATCTTGGTGCTCTGGGTTCTAATCCTGTCTTGGGCAACTTTTATAAATAAAAGCTTGCCAAGAGCCAGGGTTTAGAATGGGTTGGCCAAGTGCAAAGAACCTTTCCCCTTTATGACTAAATTTGGTAGAGAGGAAGGTTAAAATAAAGTAGTAAATTGTAATGAAATCATATAAATTCAATTTATTTGAAATGCGCACACACACACGCATGCACGCACACACACACACACACACACACACACACATATTCAAATGAAGACCAATAATTGAACCTTTTATGATTTGGCTCAGCAATTATGAACCTCCCCCACATCAAACAATAATAGATAGGTCTTTAATATCCCCAAACCAATAAACATAATTTTAAGTATCACCACATTCTAATAAACAATTAAATTTTTAGAGCATTTACAAAATGAATATTGTGAATATATACATTGTGAATATATCTGTGTGAATATTGATATTCACACAGATATACATTCAATAAATAGTTTCAGAGAACCTCAAAGCAATTTCTATTATTTCATTGTTTCAAAAAATAATATTTCCTTTGTTAATAAGTTAAAATTCATATCAAGCAAAATAATAAAATTTTAAAAAATCAAGTTACCCAAACTACACCTGCAAACACATTTTGCAATAGAATTCCAATTACAGCAAAAGTAAGCATTGATTAATAAACAAGAAATTCACTGCAGACAAAAACCATAACAAAATGAAACTAATCAGCAATCCAATTGAACACTTTATAGTAGAGTAGTAATTATGATTACAATGAGATGAGATTTAATCATAACTGAGTCCAATAAAATAAATCAAGGCTATTGTCATTGATTAGAGCATTAAACTATCTATACATCTACTGCTACTATTTCCTGTACTGGCTTTACTGAGATTTTGAAATAACTCAACGTGGGAGCTCAGTCCTAAATGAATTAAGGCAACAAAGAAGAGGTACAGAAAATACCTAGCTACAAATGAAGTATTTTCCAACTTTATTTATTTTATCATATGCTTTAAATTTTTGAAAACCTAATTAATATTTTTCTTTTATTACGAATAAATTTAATAAGAAAATGTATTCAATACTAATCAATCAGTTAATGAATAATAATAAATAAGCTAACTCAAAATTTTATTTCCTTTCTAAAAACAGTATATGTGCCCATAATTCTGAAAGATTCAGATTTATTTCAGTTTATTCATCTATAAAATAATGGCAAAATTGTTATTAAAAACTATTAGATACAAATTTCCCAAGTTCTCAAAACATTTTCGAAAAGAAAGGAAAAAATTATTGAATGTAGTCAACAATGGACTACAACAATAGAATAGTCAATTCTCATCTTTTGATGAATGAAAAAAAATTATATAAAGATTTATTGGCAAATAAACTTATAAATGTTTATAATACAAAACATTTAGTTTTTAATACAATCAATGCTGATTTATGAAATATTTTAGGAGTTAAACAAAAAAATGGAACAAGAGTGGAGGTTTACATAAATCAATAAACCTTAATTATTTAAGCAACAATTATTAGTTTTTGTTAATGAAAAGTTTTTATTAAATAGAAAAGTGAGTCAGTTCATTATTGAGCAAAATTGGACCAATAGGATAGGGGTTTTAAATGATCTGGAAAGTTCTAATACTAATATTCATTAAAAGAATAGATGAGAAATTTCTCAGATTCACTTAGTTTAAAAAAATTTTGCATGATAAACTTTGATTTCCCAATAATAGCAAATAAAAATATAAAATCAGAATTTTGATTTCATAAAAGAGTAAAAAATAAAGAAGAACAGTGCAATAAATTCTGCAAAGAATAAAGAGTTAATGTTCGTTAACTCTAAATAACCCTTGTCTAATTGAACCTAAATGACCTCTAGGAACCCACAGTGAGCAGTCGGTCTGAAACGGAGAGGAACACCCAAGCGAGTATCTTCCATTGGTGAAGTTCCAAGTAGAAGCCATTGCCTGTCAACTGCTTCATAACCAAAGTTCTGCTCTCTCTCATCAAAAGGAACCTGTAAATCCCTAGATTGGTATTGCTCTCTCGATGAGAAGCTGTGGAAGAGTCTGGAACTAACCCTTTCTTTCAAGGCCTCATTGTCAAGAAACATCTCTCATTTCAAGTTGTCAAGCACCCAGCATATTGTTTTAACTTATTATAATACAGTATTTTACCCCCTAAACTCTTTTTCCTCTCTTCCTCTACCTCAATTCCCCTCAAGCTTATAAGAAAAAAAAAACAAAGTAAAGAACTTATGACCTTAAGCTCAACAGTTTAGTTGGGACAGTTGTCAGTCACTCAACAATTAGGTTAATTAAAATTAAAATAAATTAAAACATCTGATTATTTCTAGTTAAAATATAACAATTTTTTTTAGTATCTTAAATCTGAATATGATACACATTTCTGAAGATTTTTTAAAAATAATTCACAAAATCTTTATTTGAAACCTGTTTTCTTGGTTTTTAGCCTTCCAAACCCATTATTATATACTCCAACATATGTTCTTTTTTTGGAGGGGGAAGTCACTGGGCTACCATCTAGATTCATCTTTCAATAAATCTAGGTCTCCAAATAATTTTATTTGATCCCACTTTCACCTAATATATAAGACTATTTGAACTCAAAGAAAGAGTATGGATCATGTTATGTAACCCCATAATATATCCTTTTAAAAAATTTCTCGTAAGGAAATCAAGCTAGTGAAATTAGTACCATGACAAGACTTTCGAAAAATGTCAATGGCTCTTCACTGATCCTATATTGGAGAAGCCAAAATTTGAAAGGCTGCAAATTTGATAAGTAACTATTGCAAACCACTCACCCTACATTTTCCAGATGTATGATAAAAACATTTATTTTCAACTAAACTCCTGACGACTGATATAAATCTGTCTTAAGCGGGCATACTCTAGCCTTTGCCAAGCCCAACAATTGAATTTTTTTTTCTTCAAAAATTAATAAATGTAAATCAAATTTTTTTAAAGATGGTTCATGAAATTTATACTCACTTGATAATAAAATTTTCTTTCTTTATATATAATACATACAGATAATTTTTACAAGCTATTTTTTTGGGTAGATATTTTCTCAATTGAAATTTTATAAAAGTCCAAGTCAAGGATACTTAATTATAAGAAAATAAAACAGCAATTTTAAAATATTAGTTTGTTTCTTACTTTCATATAATCCACTTAATTGAATTACATAGTGCCTATAAGTCCTGGTTATTTTGGAATGAGAAAGATAAAAGTGTGTAGACTGTAAAAATTTATTCCTTTATTATTTTCTTCAATTAATGAATTATTTTATTGTTTTATAGAATAACCACTAAAAAATTTTTAAATATAGAAATATTTATATTATCTGTTAACCAAATAATATATTTGAAAAAGAAATATATAATTTTAAAATTTCATTTCTGTAGTAATCAGGTTTATTATTATATATTTACATTGCTAACATGAGAGATAAGTTACACATTAAGGATGAATTAAATTAAGATTCCACATTTAGGATGAATATAAAGAAATATTACTATGGGAAACAGAAGTGAGAATTTTATCCATCCTCTTAATAATTTCAGACAAACGACCCTCTTTTTCAGAAGAATCTGTCAAATCAATCTGCTTTGAATTTCCTTGCTGCAATCTTGAAAAATCGGTAAAAGAATTGGTAATGGATGATATAGGAGGATCTTTTTCGAGTTTTCTCCTGAAATATAAGATAATTAAATTTATTGTATGCATATGATCAGAGAAATATTTATTTTCTTGTGAATACCATAATCTTTTTGAGATTGCACCATTCTAATAAAATATTTGGACCAAAAATAAAAGAAGTTGTGTAAGCTAAGAGAAAATGGAAGGATCAGTAACACAATAGTCTGAGTGAAGGGGTAAGAAATAAACACCAATCTTTCAGAGGAATTACCTCTTATTTTTGGACCACCAGTTGCTTGCCAACTCAAAGTGTTTTCCTCTTAATTTCTTTTAATTATTTGTTAATAATTTTTCTTGATTAAAATATAATTATTAACATAACGACATGAGGGAGTGAAAAAGAGCAATCTTGCTTGGAGGAACTCAAAAAAGAATAATTCTGTACATATTACTACAAACTGACTCCTACTCCTTGCCTATTTATCCCCAGTAATATTTTATATTAATAATTTTTTTAAATACTTATTGAGAATTAAATATTGTGTAAAATATTGCACAATTATTATGTTATGGGATCCATTTGTGCCTTGCAATACTGGCACTGCGATTTCAAGCTTGTCCTGAGCCATAGATGTTCAGAATAGGATGACAACCTGTAGATAGCCCTTCTCTCCATGAACCTAAGTGGTTGAAAGGGAGGCTAACACTTTTTTTTAAAAAAAATCTTATTGCATCTAAATTTAGATAAGTAATTTTATTTAAAATGGCATAATACAGTCAGTCCTTTTGAATCAAATAACTAAATATAATTTAGTCTCATTGTCTAATGAGAGTGACAGGGATTTCTCCACACAGTGTCATTTTAATTTCCTTTTTAAATGGAAGCAAACATATTGGTTGGAAAAGATACCCTGTGAAATTATAGGCTACAGTGTTAAAAAAATTCACATACTGCAGAAGGATGGAGTCAACTTTACGCCACACGACTCTAGGAGGGTCAAGGTTTATGCTTTATATTTAAATTTTTAAATAATTGAAATTAACTTCTGAATTATCAGAGCTTATGATAAATAATAGAGGAAGAAAGTTCAGATTTCCCTGTGATAATACATTATTCAAAAAGTGTTAAGTCAAATTTTGAGGGAGGAATTTAGTCCCTTGGATTTCAAATACATTTTTATAAATAAATACAGATATAAATATTTTGATAATTATATCTGTATTTATTTTCAAACCACTAAGATTAAGATATAATAATTTTAATGAATTTGAGAGTACAATTTTCTTACCTGCTTCCCAAAAGCATTTTCAGTAAACTTTCCTTCTTTTTAGGAGTAGATTCAGATGACCTATCAGAGTAAGGAATTTTCAAATCAGTTGCTGCTGAAGAACCTTGAATACACTTCTTCAAAAGAACAAGACTAACTTCCCTTCCATCAGATTTCCTAAAAAATAATGTTATTTTAGCAGATTTTTTAAGAAAAAAAAATCATCCAATACAGAAATTACATGAAGAAAATTAAAGATTTGTAAAAGTTTATAAAATATGGAGCTAATAAATAAACAGTAACCCTTTTAAGTTGAATATCATCAAGGAAAAAATCCTTACATTTTGTGTGTGTGTGTGTGTGTGTGTGTGTGTGTGTGTAATTAAATACAGACATATACAATTTTTTAAAATATACAGCACATATCCTGTAACAATAAAAATAAATTATTAAACCAAAACAATTAGCTTAATTTAAATAGATAAGAAGACATACATAAATATATCAAATGTAAAATATAGTTTAAAATCTCCATCACAAATGAGCTGCATGACCAAATAAGATTTCTTATACCTTCTTCCATTCAATGGATGTGCATAGAAAGAACAAATTGTATCTTATAAGCCACAAAGAGCCCGGAAGGAAAAATGGGGGAAGTACTCAGCCATAGTAGTTATTTTTGGTAAATATCTATCTCAAAAAGCTTATTTTTTAAAATAAAATTAATTCTAAAACAATAACCACTATAATAATAATGATGATTTATTACAACAAATTAAGGACATGAAAATAAATAAAGATAAATCTGTATGTAAAGTAAAGTTTTTTCCGGGTTGGACCGTGTAAAGTTTTTGATGGTTGCCGAGCTTTCGCACATCCTGTGATGGCTTCTTCAGGGCTGAATAGAGAATGGATAAATCTATTAACAGTGTAAGCAAATGAAAAAATTATAGAATTTTTACATTAACTACCAGACAAAATTGGCAGACATGTTAGGGGTTATCCATGGTACATTGGTCATTTGTCACTTGTACTGTAAAAAAAGAGAACAAATATGCCCCTTCAACATTAAGGTCAAGTTCATGATTGAATTCTCACCATAATTCACTAAAATATTTTTAAAAAACAAATTCTTCTGTATAAATCAGCACTTCTATAAAGCTGGTATTGCATCTTACTTCTCCACCCAGGCTAACTGCATAAGTATCAACCAAATTACTGCTGATTCGGGAAGCTGACCACACATCTCTCACTCACTCATTTTCTTTAAACTTTGTTTTTGCCCACTGTACCCTAGGTTGTCCTTCATATACAATTTTAATTATATTAAATTTTGTTTGAAGAACTTATTTTGTTATTTAATTTGTTTTTTAAAACTCCATTATAATTACCTAATTATACGAGGGCGGGTCAATAAGTGCATGACTTTTTAAATGAAACAAAGGTTTTTTGATAAAAAGTAATTTTATTTTTCAACATAGTCTCCTTTGACTTCGTCCAAAGTTTCTCCAATTTTTTTATCCCTTCCAAAAAATAAGATTTCTCGAGCTCCTCAAAATATGTATTTGTTTGTGAGATGATTTCATCGTTGGAAGAAAATCTCTTTCCGCCAAGCCATTTCTTAAGGTTCGGAAACAAGAAATAGTCACTTGGGGCTAAATCCGGAGAATTCGGCGGATGAGGGAGCAATTCATGGCGTAATTCTTGAAATTTTGCCATGGAAACAACACACGTATGGACTCTTGCATTGTCCTGATGGAAAAGAACTTTTTTCTTGGCCAAATGCGGTCGTTTTTCCTTTAAATCCTCATTAAATCGGTCCAATAAGTTGGTATAATATTCGCTATTGATTGTTCTTCCCTTCTGAAGGTAATCTATGTGGATTACACCGCGTGCATCCCAGAAAACAGTAGCCATGACTTTATTGGCTGACAAACCCACTTTGGCCTTCTTCAGCGCTGATTCACCTGGCAAAACCCACTGTTTTGACTGCTGCTTGGTCTCTGGCATGTTGTGGTGTATCCATGTTTCGTCCACTGTTACAAACCGGCGCAAAAACTCGTCCTTGTTGCGGTTGAACAATGCCAAACATTCGATCGAAGTTGTCAAACGATTGCGTTTATGGTCGATTGTTAGCAAACGTGGTACACATCTTGCGGATAGCTTTTTTATACCCAAGTGATCATTCAAAATCGAAACCACTGACCCATGTGATATGCCTATGGCTTCCACAATCTCCCGCACTTTCAATCTCCGATCGGCCAACACCATATCGTAAATTTTTTCAATTGTTTCGGGTGTAGCGACTTCTACTGGTCGTCCAGAACGTTCGGCATCGATCGTGCTTGTACGGCCACAACGAAATTCTGTAAACCACTTTTTTACCATTGATATCGATGGTGCAGAGTCCCCATAGTATTTATCAAGTTTAGCCTTTGTTTCAGTGATGGTTTTTTCCCGCAAAAAATAATGCTTGATGAGCACACGAAATTCACTTTTCTCTATTTTCTCCACAATTCACGAAGGTTTTTGTCTTTAAAGACTGTCAAACACAAACTAAAAGACCCAGCGTGTTCAAACTTTTACAGGAGTAAGCTGGTAGATGCTTGTTGACAGGAGCAGTGTTGCCAACCTAATTATAAGGCGGGAAATTCAAAAAGTCGCGCACTTAATGACCCGCCCTCGTAACTGCACACCAGTTCACCCAAAATATGTTTTACAAGGCTGTTTTGCCTATGTTGCTTACATGTGCTTGTCTGGAATGACCTAGCTAGCTTGTAGCGAAATGACCTAGCTGTTCAAGTCATTATTCCAATCTCTGAACATGAGATTATAGATCTTGAAATTGGTCAACTTTAACCATTAACAAAATTTTGTGAAGCTTTTTATATGGAAAAAATTCAACATCAATAAAACATTATCCCAAATAAATAAATAAATCATATATTTCTCTAATTTACTTATAGTTTTACATTTTGGTCTGTAAAAGTAAATGAGTAACAATATTAGTATTAGGATTCTGCAAAAGTTGTATACAGAGTATCACATTCTTAGTTTTATACAGCATAAACAAATCCTAGTCATAAGAAGTTCAACAACTCCTGATCTTAGTAAAGAGCACAACAAAGAGATCAAAAGAAAAAAGTTTTTGTGGTTAGGGCACATCATTTTCAAATGTTAACTATATGTTATATATTAAAGACAGAGCAACTAATAAATCTAATGAAGAATAATGATGAAAAATCAAGTAACCGCAAAGAAGAGGGCTATAGCACCCAACCTGATTCAGTAAGGTGACACATTTCTTAGATAAACCAGCTCCCCGTGGTTTTGAATTTAATAATTTAAAATAAAATTTTAAAGTCTACATACTACTATGATAACAAATTATTCCACCAACTTATCATATGTGAGAATGGAGAGAGTGGGAGCGAGGGTAGAGTGTCCTGAAACAGCCATCATATGGTCATGAGGATGAAAGTCAAGGGCCCCAGGATAATAATCTGGAGCAAGCCCAGGATAAAGGGCTACCTGAGCTCCAGTGTTCCCATCCCAAACACAGAGAGATGAGTCCTCTGACCAAGCTAACACCATAGAACCACAGCCACAAAATCCGCTATCCTCACGTAACTTCATGTTTACCAGTCCCTGAGGAAATAAGAAAAAGTGAGGATCAAACTAAAAAGTTAAAACTAATTAAGTAATCTTACAATTATATTTACTATTTACTTTAATTAAATATTTACTATTATTTTCATAAATTGATTTGATTGGCAACATTATTGATTCAACACTTAAATTAACCTTCATAGTGGGTGCCACTATCAATTTAGTGTAAAATAATGTACCTTGCAAGAAACCCAAATTCTAAATTTCATTAAATGGTTTTCAGTTCACTATAATTACAATTTTACAGCAGCAAGCTAGAAGAACCAAATAAAAAAATATAGTCTTTATAAATATATATTACATTTCTTTAGTCCCAAACTCTCTCCCTACAGAGGAGATACTAAGAAAACCAAAAGGAGTTTGGAGTCGCTGGGGGATATGGCCCTAAATAAATTAAATACAATAATAATATTTATGTAGTTAGTTTTTCTTTATTTAAAAGGAGTCATACATTTCCACCAAATATTCATAGGTATGTCAATAAGACTAAATATTTTTAATTTGAGAACAAGTACTGAGTATCTGTGAATTAGTTTTAATTACTTATAACCGAACAAAATTCAATATAAAACTCAATTAGTAAACTTCACTTTACACAGGTAAATAGTTGGGAATCGGGATAGCCGAGGGTATCCTATCAATCTTGGTGCTCTGGGTTCTAATCCTGTCTTGGGCAACTTTTATAAATAAAAGCTTGCCAAGAGCCAGGGTTTAGAATGGGTTGGCCAAGTGCAAAGAACCTTTCCCCTTTATGACTAAATTTGGTAGAGAGGAAGGTTAAAATAAAGTAGTAAATTGTAATGAAATCATATAAATTCAATTTATTTGAAATGCGCACACACACACGCATGCACGCACACACACACACACACACACACACACACATATTCAAATGAAGACCAATAATTGAACCTTTTATGATTTGGCTCAGCAATTATGAACCTCCCCCACATCAAACAATAATAGATAGGTCTTTAATATCCCCAAACCAATAAACATAATTTTAAGTATCACCACATTCTAATAAACAATTAAATTTTTAGAGCATTTACAAAATGAATATTGTGAATATATACATTGTGAATATATCTGTGTGAATATTGATATTCACACAGATATACATTCAATAAATAGTTTCAGAGAACCTCAAAGCAATTTCTATTATTTCATTGTTTCAAAAAATAATATTTCCTTTGTTAATAAGTTAAAATTCATATCAAGCAAAATAATAAAATTTTAAAAAATCAAGTTACCCAAACTACACCTGCAAACACATTTTGCAATAGAATTCCAATTACAGCAAAAGTAAGCATTGATTAATAAACAAGAAATTCACTGCAGACAAAAACCATAACAAAATGAAACTAATCAGCAATCCAATTGAACACTTTATAGTAGAGTAGTAATTATGATTACAATGAGATGAGATTTAATCATAACTGAGTCCAATAAAATAAATCAAGGCTATTGTCATTGATTAGAGCATTAAACTATCTATACATCTACTGCTACTATTTCCTGTACTGGCTTTACTGAGATTTTGAAATAACTCAACGTGGGANCATAAAATTCTTTACTCTATCATAGGTGTATGATTGAATGTCACGAGGAGGAAAAAAACGTACAGTTATCCATGGCGGGTTGAAGTGAATCTTCCCTCGGCTACTCTAGACTCAGGTCTTCAAGATTTGCCACAGCAGTAGGAACTACACTTAATTCATTGCTCTCAGTTGCCAATCTTACTCAGCTCACTTCAAACTAGTATTTCTCTTGTTCACACTACCAAATCTATTATCTGTCCTAATTAATCTAACAACAAATAAATAATAACTGATATGCAGATCAGTCTACAGATCTATTAAACCATTAAAATATTTCATAGATCAGTCTACAGATCTATTAAACCATTAAAATATTTCATAACTATAATAATTATTTCATATTTTTATTAAATTGGTAGAAAATAAACTTCTTCGGCAAGTCTGCAAATTTTGAAAATGCTTACCGATTCATTTGATTCATCATGCTAAATATTAACAGGTACCTTCAGTCATGTCATGGTCCTAGCTTGATTGTAGAAACAGGAGCACTACTACTGAGAAACCACAGATTGCAATTAACTATTAAATATTTCTTGAAAGTAAAATCTATTCCTCCCCACTCTTTATAATATTATTAATGAAATTGACAGGGAAGGGATTTATTTAAATAGCTCAATCCTCAGTAAAATTACATTTCCAGTTCATGCAATGGCTAATTTTAATTTACCTAACAAACTATTGCATCCTGAAAGATATTTTATTACCTTTAGATGTATGACCTTAAGAATATATATAGTAATTATTGAGAAGACAATAAAATATATATTGAGTTAGCATGTTATAAACATTCATGTTTAATTATGTTTATATAAACCATTAACTTGACTCTCTATTGTCAACAAATTACGCAACTGAAGCAATTAAAGAAAAATATCACTAGGAAAGTTTCTGTTTTACATCACAAATTGAAAGAGCTTAGCTAGAAAGTTTTAAGGCAACTACCATAAACCAGACTATGGTTACAGTGAACGGATTCCTTTACTTATTTCTTTACTACAATAAGGTTTACTTATTTTTCAAGGCCTCTAAGCACTTCTTTGACAACCGTAGAACTTCAATACTTCTCAGTTTCAAATGAATTCAGACTCTATAGTTTCTATACATTTTTCTATAGATAACTGGAATAACTGACTAAAGCTACAATGACCAATTAATTGTATAAAAAATTCTAATGGATTACTCAAATTGTATTAGCCTTTGAAGAAAAAATTGTAGTTTGAATTTTCTAAAGGAAAATTAAGATTTTTATTTATTAAATAATTTGAGTAAGTAATCTCTAATTGATGGCTTTTATAAGTCTTCGTATCTTGGCATCTATGTATCTCAGGAATTAAGAATCTCAAGTAACAAGTTTATTAAGAAATAAAATTAGGTCCCCTTGGGCTATAGCTCTAACAGCCTCAATAAAAAAATGCATGAAATTTAAATAAAAAGGTCGAGGTTTTATCCAAAACTGGATTATTTATTTTATTTCTCGAAAAAATATTTAAAAGTTTCTCTAATATTTGTGAAAATTTTGCCTTATTCTTATCCCCATTTCTAGCAATTACTTATATGTAAATATATATATATATATATATATATATATATATATATATATAGAGAGAGAGAGA
>KZ809088.1:80177-92505 GCA_000696205.2 Oncopeltus fasciatus | reverse complement strand
ATATATATATGATAGTGTTTATAAAAAAGAAGGTTGCTCAATATGTATAAATAACTTTAATAATTACCATATATCGGCCATAGGATCGGTTAAGAATTGAAATTGTTTTTGGTTCCGACATGGTATTAACGCGAATAGCTCAATTTTTTGGAAAAAAATGTACTAAATATGTTGTAAGATAATCGATGATTATGTAATCATCATGTAATCCACATGAAAATAAAATTCATATCACGAAGAAATTGTATAAACTAGGCGCAAGTGAGACATTTCTTGTGAAATTAATTGTGTAAAAAAAAAGAGGATGGTTACGTTTATTTCAATTCAATAGATATATTCAAAAGGTGGAAGCTATCTGAACCTGATGAAAAGTAGGTCTCCTGATAAAATTTGGGGTATCTTTAAATATTTCTATTAAAATATTATTGTTTTGTTATTCTTAAATTTGTTATAAAAAATTAAATTTTACTCTTTGTGTCCTTCATATTTCATTCATAGCACTAATAGTGGTATAACGATATTACAATTTTTTAAACTTGATGTTACTATCACATAATGGATTTTTTTATATTTTTTTAAAAATAAATTAGGAAGATTATAAGAGAGCAAGAAGGTATATGTGTCATGAAATGTTTAGCAGTTCGGCATGGGCGTTTCTCCCGATTATAAATCCCTTCTCCCTCAACAAATTTCAGTCCTGGGCGAAATTAGCCAAAGGTATAATAGTCATACTAAAACACCGAATTTATTTTCTCAGATTTAAAAATTGGGGCTGCAATTGATTGTGAAAACATTCGTATACTTGCAAAACCTTCTGCTTTGGTGCCAATGAGTAACTTGATTTACATAATACGCTCATTTAATGTCAGTACATTTAATAATCATAGGCAAAAACAAATCAGAATCAAAATATATGAAGACAAAAATTCTTTAAGGTTTTTATTTTCAATGTGGTGAGGAGTTTGGAAACCTAAGATTTCGTCACTGAAGCCCAGACACGTGTTATTACCCCGTGATGCAATCTATCCTCTTCATTGTGGAGTGAGTTTCCGAGCTGTAGAAAGACTGCACCTTTGAAAACATTTATACCTAACCTAAAATGAGTCTGTACTTCAATTATGAAACATTGATTAAAACATTTTTTTTTTAAATCAATTTTTTTGAGATGATAAGGCATTACTTCCATGTTTTTAAATGATAAATATTTTTAACTATTAATTACATGCGAAAGCTCGGTATATTTAGAGAATTTCCTTCGATTTGTTATGTTGTGGGTGTTTTAGTTGCTCTACTATGCTCCATGATTCGATTAAATTATGAATTGTATATAAAAGAAGAATATTTAAAGAATATTTCCACCTAAAATAATAACAATAAAACTATGTAATTGTTTAAAATAAACAAATTTTGTATGAATATTTCTTAATTGGCCCTGCCATTTATTCTTCAACAAGTACCTTCTGTTTAATTATAATTATTCATAATTGTAATTAATGGTCCTGTTCAAATAAATTTATGAGTCATTTTTGCTATTTTCTCTTCAGTCGTTCAATATTTTGTGGAATATGCCCCAATTTTACTCCCCAAAGCATATTTGCACTCAGCAAGTAAACAAATTTTTTTCATGAAGCTACTGTACATAAAGAACTATGAGAAATAACTAAATCTCTTAAGAAATCTAACCTTATCTTATTGATTCCACCGCTTGAAATCAACATTGCTGACGTTTCATCGTCTCTTTCCATTTTTGGGTTTCGTGAAGGGGATATCTATCTTTTGTATGGGAAGAGTAAACTGGAGCCAGACTCCAGGGCCATGGACCCCGAACTCTTATCAGCACGGAGGTGATAACTCCCTGTCAACTCGGCCCTCCGACATCAGTATCCGTCCCGCTTAAAAGAGAGTGCCACTACCAGCACAGTATTATTTTTTACTCGGTATTTTAAGAAATATATATTTGCTATAGTATTTTTTTTTGTTAGAGACATAATTATAGACCGGTATGGTCTAAAATATAAAAAAGTTTCCTAACTAAGGAGCAAGTGGCTTGAGAACTAAGCATCTAAAAATTGGTCAAACATAAGCAACTTGTTACAATAAGTTTGTTGTAATAAAATATTGTATGATGCAAGCAAGTTTTATTTATAGAAAATAAATTTATTCTAGCCTGCTCTGCTTCGTCATTATATTATGTCGATATAAACGTAAAATATGGCCAAAAAATAGTTATGGTTAAAATAATCAGCCTGTAGATAGCCCCTCCCTCCAATGACCCTAAGTGGTTGCAAGGGACGCTAAGGTTAACACACCAAAAAAAAAAAAATAAAAAAATAAAAAATAATAGNAAGATTGATAATAGTTCGGTGCCTGGTACATTACGGTATATTCGGTTAAACAATATTAACGCTATTAATAAAATTTAGTAATGATATAAATGTATGTATTTATATATATAGATATATATATATATATATGTATGTATGTATATATATAAAGTTTCCCTGGAGCCCATGGTGTAATTATCATATATTGATCTATATTAAGCCTGTATCTGAGGCTAGATAAAACGGGTCATGTAACACATATTTCGTTTTAGTGGTGGTCGCCTCAGCTGAATCATACACCTCATATCATGTTTACACTCTACAATAATGATTGGATCTTCGGCATACTGGATTATTTTACCCTATTACTTGTAAGTGCTGTAATTGGATTAGATCATAAAATAATGAGAAGTTTATTAAAAGTACTGCTCTGAAATACAGAGTACACTATTTTTTTAAGGGTTGACTTCTACTCCGTCGAACAACAATTATATAAATTTGTTCCTATTATTCCCTATTTCATAAACTGTCCTCTTAAAATCTGCCTGTCCATTATACCAAATACTTTAACAAGCTCCAACAATTAATTAATAATTCAACAAGAATATATTTTGTAAAAATTACAGATCTGAAGCAAAACTGGAAGGACAGTATAATCACTCAGCACATTATTGAATGACACATGATGTCACTCTCAACCCAGCTGGCGGTTTGTTTGTAAGCTGGTACAAATTCAGGTTTGTAAAAGCCTTTAGCTTGTTTTAAATCTGGCGGTAGCACTCTCATTATTTGTTTTTTATTTATATATTGCGCATCGACTGCTGATGGTCATTAGTGCTATGGTCAGAAGCCCTTAGTTCAATGTTTAACCACGGTAAGGTTATATTGATGTGTGTTCTCTCATTCAGCTGAAAATCAGTTTGAGTAAACTAGTTAATCCACTAGGGGATGGATGTGAGCAGATGGGAAAGCCTCAGAGGTTTTAATGGAGCTTGCCAGATTCAAGGAGTTACTAATGACTGTTTTTAGTGCGTTAATTTTTTCTCTAAAGTCTTTGATGGTCTGTAAGTCTGATGATTACTAGAGATGTTTGGCCAAAAGATTAATTTTGACACGTCTGAATTTCTGTCAATCCTTAGTTTTTTTAAAAACTATTTTTTTATAATTTTACAATTATTTCTTCCTATAAGGCTATTCTTTATGGGTTTAGTTATGAGCTATTTTTTGCTTTATTGATCAAACTTATAGTCTCTAGCCTCATTTAATGAATTTTATGACTGAGTTTAATTTTTTTTTTTTTTGTTCGTGATAAAAAATGCACATAGTGTTCACCTCACCCCACATTCGGACAAACATATAGCCTATTCTTGATCCTCCAAAAAGCGGGACTCTCAAAATAATGTTCATGGCTGAAATAAAAATATTCCCACTATAATATTTAGATATTTCTCTATAGCTGAGATATAAAAAAACCTCTAACAGTACATTCATATAATTGAAATCAATAATTTCACTCGTCAGACTGCCAATAATAAAATCGTCTAAGAAGAGTTGGAAGGACTATGTATATACCACTACAGTGAAGTACCCTTCCTGAAAGCTCTCAGGTATAGAGAACTAGTCCTTGGAATACCGATGTTACGTCACATGACTCAGTGTGCGTGAACCTCACAAAAAACAACCCCCTCCATAACTTCTGATAGATATTTGTTGGCTTAAATAGTTAGTAGAGGGTAGTTTAACTAAGTAATTAGTTCTGGACTCACTTAACGAGTGAAAAAATTATAGACCTAAAAGAGAGCTGTAATTAGCCCAAAGAAAATATATAAATTTAGTTTGTGCAGATTAAATGAGAGGAAAATGCCACTTGGAAAAGGTGATTTAAGAAGAATGTTGAGTAACAACATTTCTTGAAAAATAAGAATGGGTACATGATTTATTTAAGATCCGTCCTATACACAAAGCAACTAAAACCAATTATGAATTATTAAATAATTTATTACACATAAAAACGGTATACATTAACATTTAATTAAAACTACACATTAATAATTGAGTGTTACATTATATTTTTGGGTACAGTATATGTAGTGGACTCCAGCAGATGGAGGATTATCTATTGTGAAGTTTTGTAATTTGTAAATCTGATTGTCAAATGAAACTACTTATCATTCATTCGTTCTTACCAGCGAGAGGTTTGAGCAGTTCTGCTTTTCGAGTTAGGAATCAGTGTGAACCTTCATGGAGAAACACTTGTACACTTCACTGTAAAAGTGTTAGTACTGGAGCTCGAAGAGATAACAAGAGGGAGGCAGTGGCTATCTTTACGCCTATTTAAGTAAACACATTTATCAATAATGCCAGTCAAGTTATCATACTCATTGAGTCGAGCAGAATTTGACGGGCGTCTAATGATACTCCTGCCCAATCTGGAAAGAAGGAGCTGGCCTTCCAGAGACTGTATGGACTCTGCTGACTTCTTTTTTTTTTTTTTTTTTTTTTTTTTTTTTTTTTTTTTTTTTTTTTTTTTTTTTTNTTCTAAGTAACAAAATTTAGTTACGACAAAATAAAATTTAATTTTTATCACTCTCACTATAATTATATTATCATATTGTATTTCAGACAGAGGTCTTCACCACAAATATGGGGTGGAATCATTGAAGGAATGCATTATTAGCAAATCCAAAATATTTTAGAACTGCGGCATCTCCATTTTATACAACATTGAGAACTATACTGAGTTAGCCTCGTACATATAAAGGTACTTTCTTTTGTTTTGGGAATTAACGTAGTTCATCTTGCTAAAAAAGATCAACGACATCTGTGACTCCCTGGTACTGCAGAAAAAAAAAAAAAATTGAAATGTGAAAACTGGACTTGGAAGGAACACTCATCTGTATTCATAGAAAACAGTTGGAACACATATTTTCCAAGTAGTACATACATTAGATAGCGGGATTTTTTTAAAAATCTGTACATAACAGGCCACACTAAAATATAACCTGAGGTCATATATCGGATCGATCATCTCCTAGAGCGAACATTCATTATCGAGGATGAAATTGTATTACTTTATGGAAGCATATATTACTGGCCCTAAGAAAGGTACCGAATTAATTTAAAATTAGGTTTTTTGGGTTTCTTTTTTTTTTTTTAATCTTGATTTTTATATTAACTCCAGATATTTTGGGTCATGGTAAGTATAACCTAGTGGCCGTGGGCTCAAAAACTATCTAACCTTTCTAGAGGGAAGAAGAAGACATATCTAATAAAATAGGAAAGTTCTAACTTAGACGAACAGAACTGTTTTACAAATAATGTACAAAAGGGCAGATAACGGAGATGTGTGCAGAGTTTAGTAAAAAAAAAACAAAAAACACTTTATGGTTGCTTATTTGTTAATGAACATATAACACAAAACAAGCCCAATAAAAGTTCTTATTTGACTGACATTTTTCTTAGTTATATACAATTAAAATGATAGAGAACGTCTCTGCCCTTCTTTGTAACTCTTATATATTAAAACCTAATAAATAATTATGTTTGCACGTGAAAGACCAGTCAGCTTAAATTTAATTCTTTATTTAATTTAGTTCTAAATGCTCCCTATTACGTATCCGATTCCTCTCTTCACTGCGATTTTAATATTCCTTTTGTTCATGATCTAATTTCTTCCCGCTTCAGCTTTTTCCACAGTGAATACCATTCCATCCTAATCCACTAGCACAGACCTTGTCTTCCAACTCCAACCCGTACAACCCTCCCCGTCGGCTCAAACGAAGATGGCCTCGCGACCTCCTGGGGACATAGCCTGTAAATAATTTGGGAGTGTCACTGGTCACCTTCTCTCCTCACGTGAATTTCATTAATGTCCTTTTTTCTTATTATTCATTGTAATCAAATTACAAAATGTTTTCATTTATTTTTAACAGAATGTAATATGGTAATAAAGTTAGAAAAAAAAATTTTTTTACTACTCTTTTAAAATCAGCAAACATTAAAACTTTTCTCAAGGTAGCTTAATTAGATGTTGCTGAATCACCTGAATCAATCCTTTGCAGAAAAGGTACAGAAAACCGTATATCGCTAACTGGAATCGCTGAATAATGTCGTTCAGTTCTTTTTTCCACCTGTGCAGCCAATTCGGACCGTTGGAGTGGTGACTGTCTAGGAGTAACCGCCTCATTCTAAGTCAGGCCGATTAAACTGTTTTGTACGGTGCTCAACACATTGTACTGGTTTACATTTTATTTTTTCTATATTTTATTTCTTCTCTTTATAAATATTATGTTCTAAATCTTTAACTTCTCTTCCTTTTTATGTTCTTTTATAGATATAATGATCACCTTATGGTTAAGAATTCGTCTAGAAGACTGACATATTTTGCAGAATTGATTTGTGGCAGTTATTGGTATACATTCACTTTTCATCAATGATTTAAATTTTCTAAATACAAATATCCTGATCCTTAGATGATTTTAGTTGGGGTTCGGTCAAGGTAGATCCAAAAAACACAAATTTAAAAAAAAAGTATTTTTTAATAAAGGATTATCCGTCGACGTTTCGGCTTACATTGTAAGCCATCTTCAGGGCTAAATTTGTGTTTTTTGGATCTACCTTGACCGAACCCCAATTAAAATCATCTAAGAATAATATCTACGGTCAAAAAAACTCTCCTTTTGAACAAATATCCTGAATTCATTAGCAAGATGTAAGATGTTCTTGAGTTAGAAATATTTCCATATTTCTTGATGAATAATATTTGTTTATATTTACACTGGATCTCATATTCTCATTTCTTCATTTAGGAAGGAATCATATATGTGTGATAAACAATCACTCATTTTTAGTACATGATACTCTTATGTGTGCGAAGATGGACTCTTACCACAGTATACAATGCCTCTGTTTCGGAATGTTTTGACAGTAGATAAGAGAGGGTAGTTAGGGAAGAGTAGAGAAATCTTAGGGCGGCGTTAAGTATTAATGATAAAGACTTTATCTCCAGACAAGTGATAAGTTGTCTCTGTTTATATTATTTCACTTTCACCAATTTCCTAGAGAAAATAAAATTTTTATAAATTCTTTATTGGCCGTAAAGAAAACTATATGTGTTTAGAAAAACAGTTTTTACCAACATTAACTTTTACTCCTGTTAAATATTTTCAAATTTCTGCTTTTTTGGTGAATTTATTCTTAACGTTAACTATTATTAAACGATTGATTTTTCCTCTATAGACTATTTATTAAAACCATTTATTATTATAATTGAATGCTAAATAAATTCAAAGAACTTTATGTAAAATTGAAGACCTTTTGAACCAATATTTATTTTACTTAACTCATCCAGTTTATATCTGTATTTATTTATTATGTTATTATTGATTATTATGTTTTTATTATTCGTTTATAATTTTTAAAGCTATTTATTTAATGTTATAATGTAAAATCCCTCTTTAAAATTATTAGGAACAAATAATATATGCCAATTGAAGTATTTATATTTATAATAAACCGAACCCCAACTAAAATCATCTAATATTTATATTTATGTTTGTAAGTGAAAAATTATAAGTTAGGTCCGTTAAGATATTTTTATATAATTTCATACTTTATTTATATGTAAGTGTCGATTAAATTTAACTTCAGTATTGGAATAAAGTGTTAACTATCTTAGAATTATTTNTTTTTTTTTATAATTAGCAGTATTTATTCAGTGGAAATTTTGTATTAATTTGAATCAGATAAATTCATTATTTAATTACCTGACTTAATCTGGCAAATATTCAACTTAAAATTCACTCAAAACTTGTTTTTTGGATTGGTCAACATCTTTTTTTGTCCCTTTAATTTTAACGTGTCATATAGTTTGTAGATTGAAAGTTCAGTTTTTTTATTTTTAATTTGCACAAGTGTTGCCAATGAAGGATTTTTTAATTAAGTCTTATTGAAAACAGAGATCTCTGTACCTGTGAAAGATGTATTTTCATATTGTATCAAACAACAATTTTGGAACTTTTACAAATTAAATTATTGGTTATTAGGCTTTAGGTTTTAACAGTTTTATCCCAGAATAATTTTCAATAAGATGTGTGACCTGAAAAAATACACAACTTTAAGGAGAGAGTTTGTTGACCGTAGATATTATTCTAAGATGATTTTAGTTGGGGTTCGGTCGAGGTAGATCCAAAAAACACAAATAAAAAAATGTATTTTTTTTAATGAAGGATTATCTGCCAACGTTTCGGCTTACATTGTAAGCCATCTTCAGGGCTATCATGAAGATGAGAGAGGACGTCCTGTCCCTAAGTTCACATTTCCATGACTGAACCTTCAGTCATGGAAATGTGAACTTAGAGACAGGACGTCCTCTCTCATCTTCATGATAGGTAGGTGTGGCAAATTACTGCTTTAATGATATTTCAATTGTTTCTTGTCAATTAGTTGTTGGTTTACATGTATTTTTCAAATTGGTTCTTTTTTCAATATTGTTTTCATAAACTTTTAATTGTCTTACACAGTTTTCTACTTTCATACTCTTGATATCACATTATATTATAATTCTCTATTATACTAATTTCAAATATTACTGTATTCTCATGACATTGTATTTCTACAGCCCTGAAGATGGCTTACAATGTAAGCCGAAACGTTGGCAGATAATCCTTCATTAAAAAAAATACATTTTTTTATTTGTGTTTTTTGGATCTACCTCGACCGAACCCCAACTAAAATCATCTTAGAACACAACTTTAAGGTTTTGTTGTCATTTTTGTGTAGTAGTATTGTCAGAAGCAAAACCTGTTGAGTCAGGCTGGTCCCCAGTGTGGCCGCCAAAATAAAGACAAAACTTTACTACCTCTATTTTTTGTCGACCTAGAACCGACCCCAAATGCTCAACAACATTTACAGTCTTACAGCCATCTGCTAGACTCGCATTAGAGTGAACCCTCTGCCCGAAAAAGAGAAGTTGTTCGGTGCATTCAATGCCAGGCCTACGACTAGACCAAATCTGATGTAGGTCTGCAGTTGCAGTGTGTGCAGTATGCTTGTGGCAAGCTAGCAATTTAAGCTCTCTGTTCGGATGAAAGGATGTCAATCAGAGAGAGCTTGCGATGATCAGCGAAAGACTTAGCACAACAGCAGCCTAAGCTTCTTCATCTCGCTGTCCATCCTTAATCTACGTATCTTCCCTCTTCCCTCATTCTGCACATAAGGTCTAAAATCGATCCTAACTTCTTAGAATAATAAATTTTGAAAAAAAAAATTAAAAATTCAACATCCTCAAAATTGATTTTATATTTTTGGAACGAAACGTATTTTGGAGCCACAGCTCAAAAAGTTTGATATTGAATTTTAGAATTTATTTTGAAGTTTGAGGTCTCTTGAAAAATTATTACTGGAAGCAAAGTCCAGTGATTCTATAAAAAACACTTTGTGTGCCCGGGAATAAATCAGTGACAAAACGGCTAAAACTATTAATACAAAATTTCGTACAAATGACAAATTTGAAAAAGCTCGTTACAAATGTTCTACAATATTGGCTTACAAACTGCAAAATTTGGCTAAATCTTGATTTTTTTTTTAATTACAGTGTGTAATACATGTTTTTTTTTTCTCGCTGAATCTCGAATTATCACCACTACGTACAATTTATTATGAATGAAGTGGATAACATTCCCCCTCTTCTCTAAAAACATTTAAATGAAAATAAAGGAGGAAAAAGAAAAATACTTTATTTTGGTCTATTGATTAATGATTAGATGGATTTCGATCTCGATTTGGGTATTAGTGCTCGAAGGTAATCCCAGAAACACAACGGAGTGGGTGGAAGAGGTTTTTCCCGCCTCTTTGTATTTCCTTCGTGGGTAGAGGTAAAGGTTTGAGCAAGGTAACCTCTGTATTATTTTACATGAGTATTTTTATTTCAGGCTTCATTTGTCTTATTATCGGTTTGGTCTGAACTCACGACCGTCTCCACTACGAGATGCCTAGAACAGTACTTCATTATACCGTTATAAGTAAATGGGTAAGATACCTTTTATTACACTTCACACTTTTAAAATCTCACAAATTAGCCTTGCATTTTCTATAAGATTTATACTTTCATTAATATTTTTAAGAAAGAGTCACATAATCTTCCTGCTCTTGCGATGTCCTAAATACCTGACGGATGGTCGCGGATTCGATTCCGGAAGATCCAAGGATTGTTTTAGGTGAACCCTCAGCATTAGCAGACACCCTCAACATTTTTTGTGATAAAAACTGATAGAGGTTCTCTAATCTCAAAAGCCGCCCTGGACTACCCTAGTCCTGCATGGAAGTGCACAGGATGCCATAGAGGCCATAGTGAAGTCAAGCTGACTAAGGGAAAAATAACACAAACGCATGACATCAAAGCCCCATAGTCGTAGCAGTGACAAAAAGAAAACAAATTCACTTTCAAACAAGTCGGTATAGATAAAATTTTTATGAACACAAATTCAAAATTTAGTTTAAAAAAGTTTTTAATTTATATCAGTACGTTTAGTTTTATTTGCTTTAAGGTGTGAACACTAAGGGAGGAATTGTGGGGGTAGCAGCTTCCCGACTGCTTGTGATTTATGGAGCAACCAGATGTTCCATTAATTTCTTACAGCCCGTCCAACTTAAACTGGTAGCATCTCTTGGGCATTGCCAGAATAAAAAAGTTTCTAGCAAATGATGGAAACCATATTTTATCCATACGTCATCAAAAGGTACTATTAAAAAAAGCGAATATTCTTAAATAACTTGTTTAAAAGATACTTCACTGGCGTTTAATGAAAAATTTTTATGTATGAAGAATCTTGCCAATAAGAAAATGTACACAAAGAGATTTTGCAACATAAACATTTACTCTAAACTTACAATATCACATCCTCAACATGGGAGGATACATTATATGATATAGGCGTAATTTTGAATTACCTACTGAAAGGATAAAAACCTATTGGTAGGGCTATACAAACTTTAAATTCAAGAAGTATTAATATTCTCTGTATATTAATTTAAAAGTATAATAATGAAGAAAGCAAGAGTAGATGATGTAGCTCATACCAAATCCACCACTCCATGTAAGAAATTAATGGAACCTTTGAATCCAAATGATTGCTTGAATTGAGTTCTTTCCTTGAAATAATTTTTTTATATTGTTAATTATTTATGTAAACTGAAAAAAAAATTAATTCAAATGAGGCAAAAGTTTTTTTGTATATCCAAAAATTAATATACTTTCTTTCATTTATCCACCATACAGTACTTAAAGCAACAGTGTATTTTAAATCGATATATTTTTATCAAATCATGAAAATATATCTCTAATAAATTAATTTAAAAATCATACCTGGTTCGTTATTAAAAAATAATTTCTTAGTTTTTGAGATTCCACTAATAATGACAAATAATTATAACTCTCTCAGTGATATTTCGTCTAATTCAAATGTCGAAATGTTAATTCTTTGAAAAATTACTCGCAAGGAATAAAGACCTAATTATGTAATTAATGTTTGTTGCTTACATGGTATAATGTTTTTTAAATAATGGAATATTAACAATCATTAAAGATAAAAATTTATGTTCCTTTAATTTGCCATCTCGGATGTTATTTTTATTTACAACAATTACTCTTTGATCTTTTTATTGATTGATCAGAGAAGCTCACAAGTTCTCAATTATATAAACAGCTGGTTAGACGTATGATTTACGATTGACAGATTGTTCACTATGATTGTAGGGCATCTCATGAATTACTGGGCAAAATAAATACATATCACACTTTGGATGTAAATTCTATAGAAGATATGTGGAAGATTAAGAATTTTAATTCGTGTTCCCTGCTGATACCTTGTTCTTCATCATTTGATCGAACTTTTATTAGAAAAATTGTTTTATACATATAGTTTTTAATTTTTAATATTATCATATTACTTTTTTCTATTTTTATATTGTATAATTTTAAAATAAATCATTTAAATCTCTTTAAT
>KZ809088.1:38465-57406 GCA_000696205.2 Oncopeltus fasciatus | reverse complement strand
AATTTAAAACTGTTATTTTTTTTATTTTTTTCTTTTTATTATTAAATATTATTAATTACGGGGACATGGAATGAGTGATAGGTTTCACCAGCTCCTATCTGGGGAAAGAATGGGGAAGAGATCCCGCCCGGTGAGAACCCCTTCTAATTCGCCGAAAAAGCAGCCTCCGACATAGAAGACAACACATTCCAAGAAGACACTTGGGTGATGTACCTCGGCCACCTCTCTGCTCTCCGAGCATAGCTCACACACAACCAGCCCCGCCCAGAGTACAACTTCTCTCACTAATACAGCCATTTCAATCGCTCCCGCCGCGGACCTCACACTCGCCTCACCTACAATAAATAACACCGTGTCCATGGACACTGCTCCACCTGCTAAACATGATAATGAAGAAGAGTCACCATTTTCCACGGTTAACCGTTTTCGCCCTCTTCGGGACCTCCCTCAAGATGATCTCACTACTCCAACCGAACAGGCCAGGTCTACTAGACCACCGCCTATATTCGTGTCTGGATTAGAACAATTTAAACTCTTCCGAGAAAAGCTCAATCAAGAGGTGGGAAGTGATAAATACCACCTTATAAATAGGACGGACTCCACGAAAGTAGTCAGCTATGACCCAGACTCTTACAGAAAAATAATCCGATATCTTGATCGAGTTAAGGCCCAGTACCATACCTACCAAATTAAAGAGAACAGAGCTCTGCGTGTGGTTGTAAGGAACCTGCACCGCAACACACCCACCACTGACATAAAACAAGAGCTCGAAGAATCCGGGTTTAAGGTCCGCCAAGTCGTGAATGTTTACGCACCCCGAAGAGACACCCAAGGCAAACGATTAGGTGGACTTCAGACCACACCACTCTTTTATGTTGACCTGGATCGTGATGACAAGACGGAAATGATTTATGGCGTCAAATTTATCCTAGGTTGCAAAGTTGTGATAGAAAAACCCTATCAGAAACGCGACTTAGCACAATGTTTCAGGTGTCAAGCTTATGGGCATACAAAGGCCTTCTGCACACGCCAACATCGCTGCCGTAAATGTGAGCGACCCCATCCAACCACTGAATGCACTAAACCTCCTGACGTACCTGCTACTTGTGCATTCTGCTCATCCAGCAAACTACAAAGGCTGCCTCAATTACCAGAAGCTCAAAGCCATGAAGTACCCTGAAGAAGTGGTAGAAATACCTCGCCCTCAAGCCCTCAAGTAAAGGCACCAGCTAGAATGGTTACTCCAGGCATATCTTATGCTTCTTTCGCCGGTCAACGCAAAACTGACCAATCAGCTTCTACCCAGCCTGTTCCAGCCGCCTCCCTCAGCTTCAACTCCCAGAGTTTCCCATCACAACTCCAGCAACAACGGCCACAACCAGTTGTCAACCCACTTCCCATGCAACACCTGCCACAGAGAGTTAACAACCCCCAGTCACAGCCATCAACAGCCAACCCACCTCACTTGGCAACCTCCTCTCCTCCTTCAGTTGACATTGTGTCCTCCCTTAACACATTCCTAAATGAATTTAGATCCCTTATTACTCCTCTTATCTCTCTCCTCGAAACCTTAGTCAGAGCATTTTTTCAACAAAAATGATCCCCCCTACTGATCCTTTCTCTGTCCTCCTCTGGAACGCTAACGGTGTTCGAAATCACATAAACGAACTCACAAACTTATTACACACGGAGAACATCGACATTGCCCTTATCACAGAGACTCGACTAACTGATCGGAACCGACTTTACATAACAGGCTACAAGACTTATAGGACAGACCATCCAGATGGCAGAGCACACGGTGGAGCTGCAGTCCTAGTTAAAAACACCCTTTCCCACTTCGAACTCTCTCCCCACTCTTCTGACTTCCTTCAAGCTGCCACAATATCCCTAAAAACCTCCTCCTTTAACCTCTCTATTTCAGCGGTATATTGCCCACCCAACAAACCGGCCTCTGCTCGTCAGTACTCGGATTTCTTCTCTTCCCTCGGCCCACACTTTCTTGCGGGAGGCGACTATAACTCTAAGCACTTGTTATGGGGCTCTAGGACAACCAACTCTCGTGGTCGATCCTTACATAATGCCTTATCCTCCCTTAACCTTTCCTACATTAGTCAACCATCTCCTAAATACTGGCCAACTGATCCCAACAAAATCCCAGACTCTTAGACTTCTTTGTCCACCGTGGACTAAATTCATTTCATTCTTCAGCCACATCCCTGAATGACCTTTCCTCAGACCACAGTCCTGTTCTCGCTAAATTATCCTTGTCACCTTTACCCAAAGAATCTCCTCCATCTTTTATTCGGGGCCCCATCGATTGGGACCTCTTCCGCAATCTCCTTTCTGACTCTCTAGACCTCAACGTTCCTCTAAAAACATCCTTAGACCTAGATAATGCTACTTATCACTTCACAACCCTTATCCAGAGATGTGCTTGGGACGCTTCATTCCCAACACCAAGCCGCTCACCCACCAGACCTACTCTCCCCACTCATATCCGAGACCTCATCCAGTCCAAGCGCCAGGCGAGAGTCGCATGGCAGAGATCCCGTCATCCAGACGACCGTCAATTCTACAACCGGCTTTGTTGGTTGGTAAAGCGTGAGCTCAATTCTCACTGGTCAGAATCCTATGACAGCTATCTATCTTCTCTTACAGCTAAAGATAATTCTCTTTGGAAGGCCACCCAAAAAATCCTTAAGTTCCAGCCTGTTTCCCCACCTCTTCGTCGTGATAATGGAACTTGGGCTCGTGCCGCCGCCCAAAAAGCTGAGGTAATAGCCAAACATCTCAGATAAACATTTATCCCTCATCCTGATCCTACTGATCATTCCAAACCTACTGAAACAGAAATGTTTCTTAATGCTCCTCTTCCAATGTCCCTCCCTCCTAAAGCGGTTAATCCCTCCGAAGTCAAATACCTCATTTCCAAATTACCCAGGCGCAAATCCCCAGGCCATGATCTTATTATCACTCGTATCTTACGACAACTTCCCAAAAAAGCAATCCTCTTTATAACCTACCTTTACAATAGCATTCTCCACACCACATACTTCCCTCTTCTCTGGAAACTCTCCAACATCATCCTCTTTCCTAAACCCAGTAAACCACCCAACCTTCCTTCCTCTTACCGTCCCATCAGCCTCCTCCCCATAATGTCCAAAATGTTCGAAAATATCCTCTTGTTGACAATTATACCCATCCTCGACTCCACGAACCTTGTTCCTAATCACCAATTTGGTTTTAGAAATAAGCACTCCACAATTCAACAAGGTCTCCGAGTTATAGATCGCATCTCCCACACACTTGAGTGTAAGGAATACTGCTCCTCTGCATTCCTTGACGTGACTCAAGCCTTCCATAGGGTTTGGTATAGGGGCACAACCTTACTACCTTATCATTATGTCCTATCTTTCCGATAGATACTTTCAAGTCCGCACTGGTCTGGAGTATTCTGACCTCTACCCCATTGAAGCGGGAGTTCCACAGGGTAGCGTCCTTGGTCCTGTTCTTTATACCCTTTTCACTGCTGACATCCCAACTCATCCTGACACACTCCTCGCGTCCTATGCAGATGACACAGCCATACTCTCCTGCAACCCAGATCCTGACACTGCCTCAAAAAACCTTCAATCCCACCTTAACTCCATTTTCCAGTGGTCAAAACGCTGGCGAATACTCCTAAATGAGAAGAAATCAGTTAATGTTACCTTCACACTCCGCAGAGGTCAATGTCCGCCAGTCCTCCTTAATAACGTTCCCCTTCCTTCCTTTCCGACAGTCCGCTACCTTGGGTTCTACCTAGACAGTAAACTAACCTGGAAGACTCACTTACAGACAAAGAGACAAGAGCTAAACAGACGCTTTGGACAGCTCTACAGATTGCTGAACCACAGGTCCAGATTAACAATAGAAAACAAAATAACTATATACAAAACATTAATCAGACCCATCTGGACATATGGTATTGAGTTGTGGGGCACAGCGAAGCCATCAAACATTAGATGCATCCAGGGGTTCCAGTCCAAAGTCCTTCGCACAATCCTCAACACTCCTCCCTACGTATCCAATAAAACCATCCATTCTGACCTGCAAGTACCTTTTGTTTCCGAGCTCATCCCCTCCAGATTTGATAAGTTCCACTCAAACATCCAAGGACATCCAAATCCTCTCATCCTCTCCTTGGCATCCCATGGAGCAAACATACTAAAATTAAAAGACAAGAACTCAATCGGCGATATGGACTTCTACATAAACTCATGAATAAGAACTCCAATCTTATGATAGAAAACAAACTGACGCTCTACAAAACCTTATTACGACCAATCTGGACTTACGGAGTAGAAATTTGGAGTGCTGGCAAGCCTTCCAACATCCAAAGAATCCAGTCCTCTCAATCCAAAACCCTGAGAATAATTGCAAATGCTCCCTATTACGTATCCAATTCTTCCCTTCACCACAATCTTAATATCCCTTTTGTTCAAGACATCATTTCTTCCCGCTTCACTCTTTTCCACAGTAAACTGCCATACCATCCTAATCCACTAGCACAGACCTTGTCTTCTAACTCCAACCACTACAACCCTCCCCGTCGACTCAAACGAAGATGGCCCCGTGACCTCCTGGGGACATAGTCTGTAAATAATTTAAGAGTGGTGTCATTGGTCACCTCTCCTCATGTGATTAACATTGAATGTCATTTTTACTTTTCATTGTAATAAAATTACAAAATTTTTTATTTAAAATAATGTAATAAAATAATAGTTAAAAAAAATTATAGATTGTAATGAAAAGATATTGATGGGGGGAGGGGTTTTTCTTAATTGAAAAACAAATCTCTGATCCCGTGTCGAGCTGGTTAGAGGAATAAAATAAAACCCAATATCAAATAATACCAAAGTATAAGGAAATTAATAAATTTAACCATTTTGGAATTAAAATAAGAATGCCGTTTATTCTAAGTTGCTAATGCCAATGAAAAAAACAAAATAAGTAAAAGCACTGCTCTTTCTTGATGACTACGGTGTTTCTCTTATATGCTAGAATAATGATCAAATTTTCTCGTTTTCTCACTTTTGACAGTGTTGATTGTTCTTCCTTGGTAAGGTTTTGCTTGGTTGGTTTATCATTCCTTATAATGAGGCTGATGTCTTATTGTTTTGCCTCAGCTATATTTCGATCAATATTCATTATTATTTATTAGTTATTATCTTCTCTGCTGGAATGTGATGAGGAGCAATTGCATAGTTAAACCCTTTAGTTAAGTACTGAGTGTCTCCTTGAAGAAATCTTTGTTTGTTAGATGACATATTTCTTTAGTCTTGATATACATTATACTTTGATTTAGTCAACACAGACAGTATCACTAATATCAGACTCTCCTTCAAACTGTGCATAAAACTCATGTTCTATTCTTGCCTTAACTGGAAGTCACATTTATGTTTTGTTGGTGAAGAAGAAAAAAGAGAAAGTGTTATAACTGCTATTAGAAAGGAGGTTTTTATGTCATACAGTCTGAGTGAATAGTTACATTAGAAGAATATTGTGGCTTTCTATAGATAGCCCCTCTCTCCATGACCCAAAGTGGTTCAACAGGAGGTTAAAAAAGAAAGAGGGATTGAAAATTAATTCAATATTGATGATAATGATTGGAAAGTAATGTGATATTTGTGCCATAATAGTGATACTAAGTTTTATAATCACATAAAATTAGTTTACAATACCATATGCTAAGTAATTTTTTTTTCCAATTAATTTAGATAAGTTTTTTGAAATAAATTCTAAAACTGCAAGAAATGTGGAGACAGCTCAAATTAATATTTAAAATAAAAGTCCTTACATTTGGCCCTTTACCAGTTACTTTGCTAATTACACTAGCTGCAAGAGGAAAACAGTCCAAATTTTCCTTTAATGAGTCTGTTAAAATAAACATATTAACTCCAGACAAGTAATTCATTCCATAAATCACTACTTTGCATAAAAAGTCATTGGTAGTCTGTAACAAAAATGTAAACATAAATACAAAATACTACAATTTTTAAGTTCTAAAAGTACATAAAAGAAATTTATTTAACATACCATAGCACACATGCACACTACTCGTAAAATCCATTTTAAATTTTTACTTTTGTTTTCATAGCCCACCTCTTTCAAAACAAACAAAAGACTCTCGATCACTTCATCTTGCAAACTAAAAATAAATAAAGAATAAATAATATAAGAATATAAATATGTCTCCTCATACAAACCCCCATACTTATTTGGATATTTTCAAACTTTGACATCTTAAAAATAACTCATTTTTTGATATAAATAAAAATAATAGATGTGAATAGTGTGGCAGTTTGTAAGCAGTGTTGCAACCTGTACTGGACTACACTACAAATTATTGTCCCCTGACATTCCTATCCTGCAGCCCACTGAGTCACAAACTAGTTCAAATAATTTGTAGTTTTTATATATAACCACATTAGAGCAATTAAAAGATAAACAATTGATTTGGATAATTAATGATAAACTAAATAAAAACAATATATATAATGTGGTGATATTCTCTGAATAAACAATATTACACTCACTACTTAGATAAAAAATACTTACCACATAAACTTTAAATGAGCTAATAATTATTAAATACACAGGACAGTGTCAAGTTAAAAATATGCAGAAAAGATTTCCAGATTTTTTAAAAGATATAACATTTAAAACAGTTGCGAGTCTCAAAGAGATTCTGCAACTTAAAAGTGCTTCACTAATATTATGAAAAACAACAATATATCACATATTAAGATATGCAAAATGTTTAATGTGCATACATGCACTCAACGAAACTCAACGAATTAAACACAAGAAATGCAAGGGAATAGAATAAAAAAATCTTACTACCTCCGCCGGGACTCGAACCCGGGTCTCCTGAAGTAAGATTTTTTTATTCTATTCCCTTGCATTTCTTGTGTAAATGTGGGATTAAATACCACAACAAAAAAATTATTTAAAAAAAGATATATGGGGTAAAATGAGAGTCTAAAAATAGCCGACAATATTAGCTTCTTCGAGCATAAGACGAAGTATTCGTTTTACTCAGGGGTTTAGACTCTGAGTAAAATGCGGGGAGTAGAAGAAATTATCTAGCTAGCTTTGGTGGTGTAATGTTTAGCATAAATGCACGGAAAGCAGGGACCCGGGTTTAAGTCCCGGTTGAGGTAGTAAGATTTTTTTATTCTATTCCCTTGCATTTCTTGGGTAAAATTAATGTGGGATTAAATACCACAACTAAAATAAGTATTTTATAAAAATCAATTAATTAAAATTTGACAATTTCATTTTTCTTCAAATATTTTTGATCATCTTAAATCACTCATAAAGTATTAGAAATTTATTCATTGGTTTGTGCCTTACTGATAGGCAATCATACAATTTTTTAATATGAATAAATCTTTATTTATTACATTCTGTTACTAACAACATCTTGTAATTTGATGACATAGATAAATTACAATAGAAAANCTAAAAGACCCATACCTTCAGATAACTGTTTCCACCTCTCCTGAAATCATGAAGAAGGATTTCGCAGTCAATTCAGTTGCCACTGTGCTCTTGACTTGTTGTTTTGTGCATTCTCTTAGGAAGTTTTTTTTTTTCCAAAGTGATTAACACAGTTTTTAAGAAATAATTTCTCCAAGTAGGTTTTTTCGAACTCCCGAAGAGATTTTTTGCTGAGTTTTTGAGACAGGAAAATGAAAGTGATCCTGAATGTGTAGGAGTGAATACCCCAGTTGGTGAAGTTTCTGTTAGTGACTGTAGTGATTTTGAACCAAATACTCCAGAAGAATTGTAAATTTCTTTGAAAGAATGTGACAGAGAAGTATCAGAACGGGATGTAGAAGTTCGTGACAGATTATGGAAGTACGGAAATAATTTTCCTATGAAAACTAGGTCATCGAATATTCTCTGTCAGACAGTTGGACTAACAGATATTGGTAAAGATGGAATTATAATATTTTCCATTATTTATTACTGAAAACATGATTGAAAAAGGAGTAAAATGCACAAACCCAAAGGCTGTTAGTGAACAAAAACATCCAACTCGCAGGACTCACTGTTTTTGTTATTTTACTTCCTATAATTATAAAATTTAATAATTATTATAAAATGATACATAGAATAATTTTAATGTCAATTTATTTGTACATGATAATTAATTTATTAGCTGTAAGTAATTTATTATTTCTATTTCCTATTTATTTATGTAATAGTTAGTAAGGGCAGTAGGTTAGTTTGTAATAAGTAGGTGTAATTATTTGTGATAATAAATTAACTTTTAACTTATTTAATTGTTCTTAATTATTAGTGACCCTTGGCCCATAACAATATTGACATGACTTGAATACTTTTGAGGCTTACTAAAATTGTAGAAGGTATTAAACCAAAAGATTATTTAGAATAACCTAATCAAAACCATTCCAAAAATTAAAAAAAAATACTTATGAATAACTACATAAAATTGTATAAAATATACTATAAAAAAATGAAACATTATTTTTGATTTCAAAATATAAATATTTAAATATTGTCCAGACACCTATGACTACAACAAAATCTGTTTTCTGTAAACACTTTATTTCCTTCAGCTAAGTGTGTAGCTTGATTTAGATTCTTTTAAAATATTTTAGGTTTTGTATTTATTAGAGCAATTTTCATGTCATTATTAAATAGGTAAGTGAGATCACTCTTATTAAGGAGGAGGTCATTACCTTGAAATGAAATGAAATAAAAAGGAAGCTTTATTCTGAGACTCAGTTTGCAGTTTGTAATTCTTATGAAGGGAAGGACAGGTTAATTTGAGTATCATAAGCCTAAATGTAATAGGAACAGTATTTAATGAAAAGGTGGGGATCATAAATATAGGCAGAAAACAGGGTAGCAGAGATGCTAGAGGTGCAGAACACCAGATGTGATAGGAAAAGGGGAAGAAAAAACGGCTTCTGGAATAGAAACTAATAGAGATGGTCCTGAAAGAATGAATGAAACCAAAGAAAGGAGGAAAGTTATTTAAGAGGACAGATTAGTCTGTCGGTCTTGGGAGCTGAATAATTAATTTGTAAAAAAAAAATAGTTTTTTTTTTGTTTTCACCTACATTTCAACCAACATTTCAGGCCTTCAGCATGATTCATGATTTAGTTAGCGTAGAGCATGACTCTTGTCTCTCTCTCTCTCTCTCTCTCTCTCTCCCTATCACCCCATTTGCCCTGATGAAGGCATGAAATATAGACCAAAATATTGGCAAAAATAACAAAAACTTTTTTTTACAAATCAGTTTTTAATTTTTCAGCTCCCTGAGTTTTGAATTTTCCAGGAAAGAGGACATTTGTTTCTGGACCAACTTTTTTAAGGGTTTTGCAAGTATAGGGGGAATAGATTAGGATTAGGAATTTTATTTGAAGATTTAACTATTGCTTATTTCCAAGAATTAGGAAAGACTGAGTTCTGAAGGGAAAAGTTGTATAAGTACTGGAGGATAGGAAAGACATTGGAAAGGGTGGTCTTAAGGAGTTTTACAGAAATGCGATCACAGCCAACTGCATTTTTTTTTTTTTTTTTTGATAGAGCTGCAAGAAGAATTTCAGGAGTAATGTCGTAAAAAAAAAAAAAAAATTGTTTGGACTAAAATAAGGGCAGCTTGGTAAAGAAATAGAATAAGGGGAACTATGAGATAGCAAGCAATAAGGAAGTAAAATGAGAGTTGAAGTTATCAGGAGACCCAGGGAAATGAGAAATTTTGAGAGATGGATGCAAAAGGAAAGACTTTTGAAGGATGTTCCATTTGGACTTATGGTCAGAAGCTGAAAAAAATTGCCTTATGTATGTAAAGCAAGAGAGCTTAATGAAGAGTGGCTTGAGCATAATTCTGAGGGTGACCAGTACATCTAGCACACCTCCAGTCAGCCAGTGCCTTCCTCTGAGATCTCGCACCTCTTCGCTCAACCAAGGCATAGAGGGGTAGTGAAATCGATAGGTTTTTAAAGAAACATGGGAATTCAGGTGGAAAAAAGATAATTAGAAAGGATCCTGTTTATCAAACAATTATGGATGGATACTGACTTAACTTGAAAAGTAGGAGTATACATGTCATAAGATATGAGTTATGCTGAGAAAGAAATGAGATTAGATGATGAGAAAAGGATAAAAGATTATTTAGTGAGTCAACATATATAGGTAAAGCCAAGTATCGAAGGTTGATGTATTATGGGTGGGTTCAAAAGGAAAGAAAGTTAGAATTGAAATCACCAGATATAATTATATTAGGATAAAAGAGAATAAAATCTTATAGAGATTTCTCTAGTGACTTATCAAAGGGAACAAAATCATATAGGTTTTTTTTTTCTTGGGGTTCGGTCAAGGTAAATTTTAAAACATACACATTTTTTTAAATTGTATTTTTTGGATCTACCGTGACCGAANAACTTTCTAACATATAAATGTCTATTATGGTATTTATAAAAGAGAGTAACTTAAAAGATTAATTAAAGCCCTTTTCTTACTAAAAAGTTCATTAAGCATAAGCTGAGCAGATTTTCTATGATTCGTAAAAATTAAGCACTGAAAAGAGTAAATTGACTAAATTGATGTAAAAGATTGAAAGTTTAAAAAAGGCAATTAGCTTCAAAAGTGAAGAGACTCTCGAGTCTGCCTGAAAGTCATGACTGATGCTAAATATTTATTGGGAAAAGCCGTGAACATTCGTAGGTAATGTTCATTATTTTCTTTAATGTGTGGTTTTCGTCAAAATTTTTTATAAAATAAAGGTTGAAAATTAAATTTTGCGGTTATTATATTCTATATACTTTTCGTTACTACAATAACAACGCAGATATAGCAATTATAATCCTACACTTATTATAAAATTAAAATGCTGCCCTCAAACCTAGCAATACACAACAAGAACAAATAAAAGTAATTTATGACTAAATTATAAATCTGTCCTATAGCAGGAGGACATTTAACACAAGAAAGAAAGTCACTGAACGCTTATCAATAAACTATAGCGATATAAGTGATAGATTATCTCTGTCACTAATGTCTGTCACTCTGCGACTAAAGCGGCTTATAGATGTATACATATCTATTACAATATACGGATATGTATACACGTGTGTGTGTGTGTGTGTGTGTGTGTGTGTGCTTTTGCATTTATTCATTCATGAAAATTGATAATTAATAAATATATCTAATAATAATAGGTGTGTTATAATGAAATTCATGAATGTCAATAAAAAATTATTACCTTTCATGCCGAAGACCTACATTAATATCAAAGCATCGGATGAGCTTGCTTTGAATAGCAATTTCTCTACTTAAAGCAATATATTTTTGGCACATTTCACCATCAAGTTGTGAAGATATGGACTTCAAAAAAGGATAACCATAAATTGCAGCCAATAATTTTGTTACCCGACTGAATATCTACCAAAATAAGAGTAATAAATATATTTTCACCTCTTGTACATCAATTAGTAATAATGAAACAAAAAACAAAAAAAAAACTTATACCTTACTGCTTAATGGCATTTTAATCCATAAATTTACAAGCACTTTCATAATTATTCGCCTATTAATGACAATTGTACTATAATTATTAGCATATGAAGAAATAATTTTTTCCATGATACAATGGAGAGGTTCACCTGTAATTTAAAAAAAAATTAAATAATTCAGAATTAGTACTCTTAATGTGATAAAACTCTCTAATTAAGAGGATAAAATTGCTCTTGATTATATAACACCTCTAAGGCTTCAAGGACAGCAATTAAGGAAGAGCTTTATATTCACAATGAGAAGTTTATAAAACAGTATAATTTATCTTTTGAATATCAACATGGAATAAATGAAATAAAATGCAAACTACTAGGACTCGAGCAGTACTCATTCTTCTTGAAAGATATAAAACTTCTTAAGGTATGCTCTTTTTACTTTCATGAAGAAGTATTTTTTGCTACTCACTCTAAGTTTAAGTAAAACATTCTCCAAAGCAATATACTTCATGCAGCCACCAACCTAATCTGTAAGGTCCTTATACAAACTTTCATGAGAATACTATATGAATAACACTACAATCCTCCATTATCCTCCTTAGGAATTCCCCTTCAACATTGTTCAGAAGTATTTTAATAAATAGTACATCCATTAATACAAATTATATATGAATAAAATTGCACAACAAAAATAAAGAATTTTGAAGTAAATTTCTCTGGTTTTGTCAAACATGCTGTGTTTGTCCTGAACATATTTTGTTGTTGAAAAAGCAGCAAATCTTTTCCTCAAAAAGAGACTGCTTGCTAGATTCAAACAAATTAACCTTGGCCAAAACCTATTAAAGATAAGACCAGATAATGATCTTCTTCATTATAGTGCAATTTATAGGAAAGTTAATGTTTTAATTTTGCTGGGCACACTATGACACAATATAATGCTTCAGCAGCAAAATATATTAAGAATTGTTTAAAGTAGTTTACCAAGTACAATGGAGTTTGGCAACCACTAAAACCATAAATTTTTATGGTAAAAAATGTAAACCATAAAAAATGATTTTACATATTTTATAAAAAAAGACCCATAAATGTTATGGGGTTTTAAACAGTAATTGCAGTGAATAGTGTTCAATTTATGTATTTCAGGAATTATTTTACATATTGGATTAAGATATGTTATTATTATTATCACTTTCTATAAAAGGAGTTTGAATTTTAAATCTATCTCTCTCATGAAAGGCCTTTTGAAGGGAGAGGGAGTGGAGTATTTTGCTTATCAACCAAGCACTCAGACCACTAGAGATAAAAAGACTGTATACATAGGCAATGGACCATATATTAGAACATAGGAGGTTGTTTGCTTAATAAATTGATACACATAGAATAATTGTGATATTATTACTTTAAAACACACTCACACACATGAAATGTGAGGATGCTCAGGGGTTCCTGTTTAAAACCACAGTCCCCTCTCCCCATAGCAGGGCATGCTCGGTCATTTAATGTATTTTAATGATATTTCCATTAATCAAATGGTCAATCACTTGAACAACTTCCTGATATGGCTTCAGATTTTCAACTGAGATATCCACATTCTCAAAGCCACAACAATACCAGGCATTAATTGCCAACAATAGGAAGATCAGGGAAACCCCTAACTTCTTTCCCTCCCATTTGAGTCCTTTCCACAGTTCCAGTTTCTCTTCACTCTTCTCTGACAAAGAGCAAGAAGTCTCCTTGAAAATGTAATACCCATTGTAACATTTTCTTTTTGTGTGTTCACTGCACTCTTTCTTCCTTCTGTTCTTATTTACTATATACATTACAGCCATGAGTGTTTTATTTTCTGTATAGATAGATAGATATATTAAGAGATATGGTAACAACTAAGAGAATAAATAATATGAAGTTCAATGTGTTTATCAAACCGTCACAAACTCCAAGTCAATAGGTAACCAATTGACTGTTAAAACCAATTTAACCAATAACCCTTCTAACCCCTAAATATCCTTAAAGTTGATGAATCATACTAATATGAAATAAAACAAACATAAACAGATGGTACCAAAATCCCAAATTTAATCAAGATTAATTTAGCCGTTTCAGAGAAATTTCATATGAGTCTATTATTTTCAAGGTACATTTGATTTCATATTACCTAAATACTGAAAAAAAATATTTTCTTTAAAAGAAAATACAACTAGAAACTATTATTTTAAATATAAGATTAAATACTTTACCTGATATTATGTCTGCAGTTTCAGTGCTGAAAGCAAATAATAATCCATCAAATAATATATCTTCATTAATATCTCGATGCTTTGTTAGAAGATGTCCAGGTAAAAGACACATGATTGCCTTCTCTTTTTCCTATAGAACAGGAATAACAAAAATTTTAAATAATAGATAATGTTTATAATAGATAGTGTTATTCTACACAAAGGATTTTTAATTAAATAATATTGTTGGCAAAAACTACTATGGACTTGTAATATGCATCCATAATAGCAGTTCCCTTTCACAATTTTAAAAATTACAATATTTTTTTTAGCAGTTTATATACTGACTACTTAAGGTTATTAGTCATTCAGAATTATGTGACTAAATGCACAGTCTAGGTATTTTAAATTTACCCACATTTGATAGTAAAAATTTACGTTATGATAACTTATGTTGGTCAATTTATTTGGTATCAAATGGCTCATAAAACTATTTCAAAAATTAATTTATAGAAATACATCATGGTATATTTTTAAGATCCACACTTTTACTAGGTATTCATTGATTCTCTTCTTACTAGCACATTTCTATAGAATCTATAAGAATTTTTAAAAGAACAGGCTCTCCTAATGGAAAGCTAAATTTATATTAAGTCTGAATTATGACAAAACAAGAAATACCAAAATTTCTGAGTATTTTTGAGTATTGACACACTGTTCATAACCGGTTGTTCCTGGTTTTTAAATAATTTACAAAGCTCTGCTACCTTTGGCCATTCAATTCACTAACTCATGCCAACCTGTTTATTCCAATCGTAAATCGAATCTACTAATATTGTCATAGTTTGTGAGGTCCTTGATATTGATTTTAAATCATCATTCATTTCAGATAACATACTCAAATTGTCAGAAGTAGTATTGTCTAATTGCAGTCAGACTTTCATTATTATTCCTGTTGTGGGAGAGCAAATTGTTTTCTCTTCAGGAATGCTTGGCTTAAAACCTCCAGTGGACTTTCCTAATCAGGCACTTCCTATATCTACTGAGTAATGCTGCTATTAACCTTAGTGGATTATAGCCTTAATGAACCAACCCCAGTAGAGGTTGCAGATATCACACTAACAGTTTTGGTCTGGCAAGCTGTGACTAAATCTCTTGATTGGCACTTTCTTATTTCATATTAACTTTGTTGACTTTTTTAAATAATGTCCTCATTAGAAAGTAGATATTCTGATGAACCACAAAGGATTATATCACACAGGCTATATGGAGTCTGCTTCACCAGTTCCTGAAGCTCTTAAATATTTTATTCCTCATTACCTTTTATTTTTCCTGACAAGGGCAGGAATCATGACAGTAACCCATGGCAAGTGACATAATTTTTGTAGTCCTAGACATTAGCTCTGAAACTTATTCTGCACCTTCTTTAAATGATGTCTTTCATTTCAGTCAAAACGTTAAAATTTAATTTCTTGTCATTACTCTCTCTATTTAGGATATTTTCCTCTGTATTCATCTATAAACACATGTTTCATATGTAAATATTTCTACAATAAGCCTCAACTGCTAAATCTGGACTTTATAATGCATTTTATTTCTTGAAGAGACATTTTTTCTACTTCAAATTCATTTTTTCATAGCAGTCACTGTGACCCAATATTTTGTCAATACTGTTATAGGAAAGAGGCCAATAATAATTGCATATAAAGATAAATTGAAATTAATGTATTATGATTAATAATTATAATACTAACAACAGAAAATGATCAAACCTACTGCCCTAGTTAGCTAATAAATTAATACAACAAAAAGAAAAATTACTTACAGCTTAATTATGAAATATAAACCAATGAATTAAATGTGGTTATTTACAAAGAAGCTTCAAAACAACTTGCTAAATTGTCTGCACTTACTAATTACTGTCACTTGACATTTCACTGTCATGGGCCAGACGCTCTAAGACATGTGATCTAACACTGAATCTGACACTGACCCAAGGGCTGCTGGTGTACAACTTTTATAACTCTATAGTTCTAGATGGGCCTAGATTCAAGAGCATTTTCTGAGTAAATTTAATTTCGTCTTCTTAGTGAGGAAGCAGGTGGCCACTCAATTGGCCCCTTCCCGTTCAGGTCTGGCCCCCTTGTTACATGTTTCCCCAGTCTTTAACAATACCAATTTTGCTAAGGATATTAATTTATCTTTTGATAATGACTGGTTAGTCATAATATAAATAGGTAATACCTTTCTGTATGTGTGTTCAAGTTAGAAAAAATGTATCCATTAAATTCAGAGCACTCAGAATATTTATTTCAATGTTTTAGCTTGAAAATGGCCCAGAATGCAGAAATGTTGCAATTTAAAACTTTATAGGCAAAAATCTTGTTGAGAAAATTAGTTTGCCATATCTTGGGGAATAAGAATTTTACAACTTTAAAAATAAATAAAAAACCATGCTCAAACTAAACCAAACAATAATAAATTATTTTTACTTACTGTATAATTATTTTCTGTGAGAAAATTTTCAAACATTACTTTAGCAGATAGATTCATGGTAAATAAGTTTAAAATAATATACAACGTGAGCTCCCTGAAACTTGATGTAGTAGTAAAATTTGACAAAAACCTTTCAAAACATTTTAAATCTCTTCCTTCAGGAATACTGGTCCAGTTTGCAGTAAGTATTTTTAAACAATTTTTAATTTGAGCTTCTTCATTAAGGCTACAGGTACTCAAGAATTCAATAATTCCTTCAAATAAACTTGAGTATGAGCCTCTAAATCTGGCCTTTGATTTAGATTTATTTATAAAGTGAATAATAAGTTCAGCAAATGACTCATCTTTTATTATGTGCACCCAACAATTTCCTGAAATAAAAATGATAATTCAAGCAAAACTTCTATTAATTATGTTTAGCAAACATGTTTCATGTAAATTAATTATTTAAATTATGAATTTATGTACCTCTAATGGGGGTTAAAACAGTATCATCTAAGCAATGACCAATGTGCGCTTTGCAATCTTCACCAAGAAATGTGGCATCAAAAACATCCAAATCAAAGTCCCTAAGACTCCTAAGAAAAGGAACAAAATAAAAATCACAACAATAATATGAGTTAGAATGAATGAAAAGTAGGATTTTTTATTAAAAGTAAAATATTTTTCTTAAGCTGATAAAAGAACATTTAAAAGGTTTTATTATATACTGCAGTGAAACTGTGTTATACAAACTAAATAAAGTTTATTGAGTTATGATAATGATGTGGAGATTTATGTCTTAACCTGAATATTACAAGGATACTTGCATATTAATATTCATCTTTAATTGGGGCATCTATTTGACTTAATACAGTATTTATATTACAGAAGAGATTTGCACTACAGATGCTCCCCTGGGGAGCTATATTTTCATGAATAAACTCTGCAGAAAATTAGGCATACATATTACAAAATTTCAGAATATTTGTGATGTGCCTATTTGGTATTAGTTTTGACTTATCTCAATTTTGTCATAAGAAATTCTATTCTCAAACATTATTTCTATTTTATTTTACTTTAGGTCAGTAACTTGTTCTCCCCTTTTATTTTTCTTGATTTAAAAAAAAAAAAAAAAAAAAAAAAAACAAGTATTAGTAGTATTTGAAAAAGGAAAACAGATTTTCTACAAGTGCACTGTGTTTCCTATAATTCTACCATTTTCTTACAGAATTGGTCATACCTTTTAAAGAGTATCCAAATAAGTGAAAATTAACATAATGAACAACATTTTTGATATAAATAAAAATTGTGATTACTATTTTAATTGATGTTTTTTTTTTCTTTTATTGGATAAGGAAGCTGGGAATTTAGACTAAGCTGTGTAATGCAGCCAGGTAGGGGTGTGTGTAATAGTGAAAAGGAACTTCTAAAGTAAGCCAACAATAGCAACCTGTAAGTTAGTTTAAAGGGGAATAGCTGAGCAGGGGAGAGAGTCAGACATTTAAATACACCCCAGCAAGTGCTCTAAATCCTGTCTATCCTGTCTAAAAGTAATTATTTCTGAAAATATTGACTTTTTAAGTTTAAAGGAATCTGATATTTTCAAGGGAGTCTTGAAAGTAAATTTCAAGACAATTAAAAGATTTATAATTCAGGTGCGTGTGTATGTATAATTGAGAAGGATGTATGAATGAGGATTAATTAGAAGGTCCTAACATAATATCTGGGCGAAAAAGATTCAAATTATAATTATAATTAACAGATTCGGCCAAGAAATATTTAAAAAAAACAAAAAAAAAACCTTATTATGTTCTATAAACCTATTCATATTTTTTATATGAATCATATATTCTTTGTTATTTGAATCATAAAAAAGTTTATAAAACATAATAAGGTTTTCTGTCATTTATTTTGTTAAAAAAACACATTAAGTTAATTTCAAATTGGATAAGTTAATTACAATATAAAATGTAGACATTAACTGATTAATGAGCTGGAAACAATAAATCAGTTTATGGTATCCTCCGAAAAACCTCGTCCCTTGATATATTTGTGCTGAGAGCGCGAGTCTCTTCTTGGGCTGGTATACTTCGGTGAAAACCAAAATCTGCCAGGGTTTTCGAAAGGCAGGTTAGAGAAAAGAATATCCGAACTTTAACAGATCTATGGCTAGATAAAACAGCGACATTTCTTGTTTAAATCCACCTCAGAAGTTTAAAATATTCTTATTTATCTTCTTTTAGTATACGTTAACGTAAAATTATAAATAATTCATGAGAGGGAACAGAATAAAAAAATCTATCCGTCCTCGCCAGGAATCGAACCTGGATCTCTTGCTATCCGGGCCTAGTATGCTGACCTTTACACCACAAGGACAAGCTAGATATCCCACTCTATTCCCTCTTCATTAGCGAGAGCCTAACTTACGAGAAAGACGAGAAATTCGTCTTAAACTCGAAGTAGCTGACATTGTCATGCATTTTGTCGGCTCTCGTCATTTATTATATTAAATTTTAATTTTTAAATATTTTTATTTGTGGTTTTATTTATCCCACGTAAATTATAAATAATTAATGAGAGGGAACAGAAAATAAAAAACTATCTGTCCTCGCCAGGAATCGAACCTGGATCTCTTGCTATCCGGGCCTCGCGTGCTGACCATTACACCACAAGGACAGGCTAGTTATCTCACTCTATTCCCTCTTCATTAGC
>KZ809088.1:13271-27102 GCA_000696205.2 Oncopeltus fasciatus | reverse complement strand
GAATAATATAATGTATATAATATTTTAAAAAATTAAATAAATCAATTTATTCTCAACCCTCAGAACACAAAAGAAGGTGTGTAAACAGTGCACCACAGATTATGGTGGGAAATTCTTTCCACAGATTATTAGGGAATACTTTCCTAATAAAAAAATAATGGTATGAGATTAGGGAAGAATATTTCTTGGACAACAAGAATATGCTAGTTTTTTTTTAATTTTTTATAATATAGCCAATAACAATTCTTGTATGTACATCAGAATACTATAAGTTAGAACAATAATGCCTCAAGGTATAATCTTTGAGAATGAAGCCAACAGCAATGCAGAGAGAGCCATTCTCAAGACATCCAATGATTTCTACTTTCCTTCTAAGAATATCCTCCATCCCCAGGCCATAATATCCATCAAAATGGTTATTTTTGACCATATTGTACAAAAGGTACCATCAAAAGCCTCTAAATTAACTAGCAGTGATTTATTTTTCAAATAAAAAAAACATTTAATCCCTCAAAATAATTTTAGACAATCAAGATCATGATATAACATCAATAAGATGGTTACTTACTCAACAGAGCGGAGATACTCTCAGAACCAGCCCAACTACCGAAAGAAAGAAGACACTTGAAGACCGCCTTCATGAAGAATGGCTACGACCGCAACACTATAGACAAGATCCAGAGAAAGAGAAATATGCAGCGCAACAAGGAAGAACGAGAAGCCGAAGAATTCCAAGGACAAGTGACCATCCCATACGTCAAAGGGACAACAGAGAAGATCGCCCGAATACTAAAAAATCACAAAATAAGAACAACATTCAACACGGACAGAAAAATTACAGACATCCTTCCGAAACCTAAGGATAAACTTGGACTTCAGACTCCAGGAATTTACAAGATTCCCTGCTCCTGCGGAACTTCTTACATCGGTGAAACCGGAAGGACGATAGACACACGTCTCAAAGAACACATCGCAGACATCAAACACGGACGCACAGAAAGGTCAGCTCTAGCAGAACACTTCGCCAACACCTGCCACCACATCAAATTCGAAGACGCCTCAATACTGGCCCGGGAAAGCAACTACTATCGACGAACCATCAGAGAAGCCATCGAAATAACCAAGAATCCGAAAAATATCAACAGAGAAGACGGATACAGATTGAGCAAAAACTGGAAACCAGCGCTAATTGACAAGAGGATCCAACCAATTTGTGACCAGCTACCTGACTACTCCAGAGACCAGCCACCAGAACACAGTATCAACCAATGGGAAGGCAGACTTCGCCCAAGGACAAGACCGCGCCGGGATTATACACCACCTGGTGTATAAAACATGGTAAATATATACCATCTGGATTTTTAAAAATCTCTCTTTACAACTCTCATTCTCTTTTCAGCCCTGAAGAAGCCATCACATGATGTGCGAAAGCTCGGCAAATAAGAACAATTTGACTCGGTCCAACCCGGAAGATGAAATGGTAAATACATTTGAAAGAGCTTTTTAGACAAGGGCCAATCTCCCAAAATGGCCAGAAAGACCAATCACTGAACTGAGCCTGTTAAAATATAATTATTGCAAACTATCCTATTTCTAACATTCCATAAGACCACAATGACTAACAATTGTCTTGGAAGTTAATGGGTATAATTGTAATGATTATAACAAACTCTGTATCTCTTTACATATCATTTAATAAATAAACAACAAAAAACAATTTTAAAATATGATAAAAGGGTAGATAAACAATTTGAGAGGAAATCATGGTATATTGAATACATACATTATTACTGTACATTACATACCATGATTAAAACCTAGTTTTCAATAGATAATCTCTGAGATAAACAATATTGTTTTTTAAAGTGATAAAAAGCATGATAGTTAAAACTGGTAACTTGATAAGATAAAATATATTGCTAGTCATGTCTGCCTTCAAGGTTATAGTTAGCCCAGCTAAACTCTATTTCAATTTTAATTTCCTTTTAGGTTTTGGCCCTGTGATCACCCTTAATTTATAAGCAATAACTTCCCTATGAAGCAGCATCTCAGCACTCCTCCATGCTGACAGCCCAGTCTACATACTGGGTTTCTCTTCATTCAATTTTTTTTAATTTTATATAATTTTTTTTGTTAAAATAATAAATAAAAATTTAACACAAAAATTGTTGTACTCTGATATTGGTTCCCCCATTACTTCCTATGCAACAGAAAGATTAGTTTAAAGTTCATTTCTTTATATTTATTACAAATTTATCTGATTCATTATTTCAATTTACTTTACAATTACCTCTAGCTCTATGGTATTAATTTTCTGCTGTGTTCAGTCTTCTCCACTATTGTTTACTGATTGTAAGCTTCACTTTGTGGGCTTAAAAATCAGTAAACAAATGGAGGTTGGTGACATATATGTAATGAGTATTATATGAATAAATTATCAAATATAGCAAAATAAGTATTTAAAAGCTTCAAAATAATATATATATTTACCTCAGAGGCGTGCTGCACACAAAGAATACGAAGTATTTCATTAAGTATAAATGGGTCATCTTCTTTTTGTAATTGAAACATGTATAAATAAATGTTTCCTGCTCTACATTTTTCAAATACAGATAAACAAAGTTGTTTAACTTCATTATTTCTTGTGAGAAAATATTTTCCCACTAGACCGTAAAACAATGAGAATTTAGGATCATTAGAAAATGTTAACAATTTATTGAGCCACTCCTTCAATGCAACATCGTTATTTTTAAATTTAGAGAGAAGTCTAAAAATTAAAAAAATTGTTGAATTAATAAAAAAGAAAATTTTTACATGTTTTTTCATAGAAAACCAACATTAAAAACATTTTAAAATAATATAAAATTTACACAAAAATCCTTAAATATCCCGTGATATTATTTTCTTATTTTTTGAAGTATATTCTGTCTAATAAAATTCTATATATTCACTAAATCAGATTTTTTTTTTTCTATTTTGACTTTGTTACCTAATTAGATATGCAATATCAGTATAAAAACTAGTAAATAGTTAAACTATATTAATTATAAAAAAAACATATTGGTTGGTTCTAAGACCTGCAGTGCAAGAATAGAAAGATCACATTCCCTAGTATTTGAAAAGTGAGCTTAAGAGCCTTTAATGCTGCCAAGCTGTCAATATCACGAGAAAAGAATATATTCAAGCACTGCTCCTCACTCTTAGTGGACTTCAGGTCACAGTCAATGATTCTGCTGATCAAGAATTTAGTAAGAGTTTATTGTATAATACTGTAGAAGGAGTTTAGTTTCCTCCACATTTAGTCGAAGGATCCAGCTTTGACAGAGATTTTGGAAAGAAGAGATGAAGCTTCAGCTTTAAGGGAACCCAGCATGTAAACATTTTTTACCTGAGTCAAGCTATCGTCAGTGTGAATTAATTATATGAATATATTTTTGAAACTTTGTTAAATATCCTGAAAATAGTGTGAGAGAAATATTGGGGAGATGTTACAGACTGTTGATGGAAGTGAATTAATTGGATGCCTAAACTGCATGAGTGTCATGTGGCAGATGAAGTTAAATTTACTTTTTTCTCTCTATTTGCAGCTTTTGGAAGCTTTACAGTTTCTTCTTTACTGAGGTGTAAATGGTTTTACAATTTTTATCAGGAAATTAAAATTCTTGAGACTGCCTTCACAAGAGGGCTCAGCTCATTATATATCTTCTTGAACTGTTATGCATATATTATTTCAGTTTGAAGATGGGTCAACCCTTGTATAGTGCCAGAGATTCTGTTCTCCATCTAGGTAGAACTGACCATGATTTAAGAAGTAGAAAAGAAACAAGAAAAGAACGAGAAACAAAAATCTTGGAGACTTAAAGATAAAAGAAGAAAGATAGATGAAGTATAAAGCTTACAAAGAAAGAAATTTTGACAAAGGAGATGGAAATGATAATTTAGAAATTTTCAAACAATTAAATAGAACAATAATGAAATTTAATAAAANAAAAGTTTTCAAGACAATATGTGTTACATAACAAAGAAATATATATAAAAAAAAACTATGAGAAAGTTTTTGAAGTACAAAATTCAAATATGCTTGAAAAATAGTGGAAAAAACAAACAAATTGAAATAAGCTTAAAATGAAGTAAAATAATTCAAAACAACTTGAAAAAGAATAATAACTTAAATAAAGACAATTGAAAATAAAAGAAACACAAATATCTCAAATCAAAGGATATAATTATGAAGTGGAAAAAAGAAAAGGAAAATGGAATTATGACCATTAAAGTTAATAATAAATTGATTATAAGAGAAATAATTACAATAAAACATTAGAGCACTTTCACTGATGAAAAACTTGAATAATCATATATAATGCAAGAGAAAAATGAGCAAAGCCCAGTAAAAGGAAAGTGTTACAATGTAACAAGATAACACAACTATATGGGCTGGAACATACATCTTTGAAAACAGCCGAGTGAACTACCTAGATCATGGCAGAAACTTTGTAGACTCAAATGATAAGTCAGATAATCATTCTAAAAATATAATTAACAGTAGAAATATAGCAAAATTGATGAGAAAAAGTGAAAACAAAAGAAGAAAACCTTATTTATTGAAATAGGAGAAATAATAATCTTAAATAGAAGAACATAAAAAATTATGTTAGCTTATCTAAAATACTGGAGTACTTAATTGATTGAAATAATGATATTAAACTAAATGGGTGACATAGTTATTCTCAGAAACACTACATTTTAAATTTAAGAACACAAGAAAATATAATTGACAGTGAAGGTTATTAAAAATTTCAAGAATGTATTGAATAATAACAAAATGTTACTTATTAATAATTTAAAAAAATAGATTAGCTCATTTAGGCAAACAAACAGCAATAAAATAGTATCAAATATGTGTAGTATGAGGTGAGATAGAAATTTGGGGTTAAACCCTTTTTGAAACTTTAAAAGCATTTGGTGAACAATGGGAAGAAAATTAATGGGGTAAAATATAGTTAAAAGCAACTGGTTATGATTCTAAAAAATAAAAAATTTCAAATATTACTGGAAAAATTGTATTAAAAAAATGTAAAGCTAGATGACATAATGAAAATAAAGAACAAAAACTGAATTAGATCCAAAATGGAGGACCAAAAAAAAACAACATAGCTCCACACAATTTTAAAATAAAACTATTAAATTAAATGTCTGGAAATGTAAACATTAACTGAATAAAAATATGAGTTGGTTTAAATAGAAATTAGAATAAGTAGTGAAATGCAGAGGACCATTGAAAAGAAATAAGGTTACTACAATAAAACAGAAGTAAAAGATAATCAACAAAAGTTAATAAAACTATAATAAAAAATACAATTCAATTTTAAATGGAGTAGGTAGCAAAAGTCAGAATTCTGGGTACATGATAGATTAATAGACTTATTAGATTCTTAATGTACATTAATATTGAATGATACATTAAAACATAAAGCAATTGAAGGAAATTGAAATAACTATAATAAAATAGGCTAAAGTGAAGTTGAAATTGGTTAAAGTAAAACTTTAATTAAAGAGGGGGGGGGGGGGGGATTGTATGAAAAGGGTGCCATGGTTGTGGTAATCCATGCACAAATTATGGTTTAAGGGGTTACTTTTGGTTCATTTTACAATCTCTCTTCTTCCCTCAAGGTCCAAGCAGAGGCTTAGCTTGCCATTTGAGAAATTTATAAATGTTGGATATGACTAAAAATATCCTTAAAAAATTCTGAGATGAAAGGCATGCAGATCTGTCTTGTAGTTTCTGGAGATAAGGTGGTCTGCCCAGATATGGCACCACTTTAAAGAGCCAGTTGGTACTAGATTGTGACATAATCCCGGAGTAATGAGTAAGGAGGAGAATGATAATTACAGATATATCAAGTAAGATGGATACAACCATGAGGATAAGAATTTAAGATTTAAGTTCATAAGTTCCAGAAAATAATGACTCAGAGTAAATTAATAACTGAACTTAAAATTAAAAAATTTAAAATGTTAAATTTTATTACCTATTCGTCAGAATATTATTCCTATCAGAGTGTAAATTACATAACTATTATTATTGAACACAGATTTTTAAATTTTTGTACTAAACAATACCTGTCATTAACTTAAATTTTATTACTTATATTAATATTTAACTTGTTTAAGTTACTTCTTCTGGGCTTGACCAAGTCAAAAAGTTAATTTTGTGTAGGGCTTTTGTACATCCTGTGAATGGCTCATCTACATTCGACCCTGAAGAAATCATCACATGATATGCGAAAGCTACACAAAATTAACTTTTTAACGTGGTCAAGCCCGGAAGAATATTNATTACTAAATAGTCCTTGTGGTGTAATGGCTTAACACACCAGCCCGGATAGCAGGAGATCCAGGTTCGATTCCTGGCTGGGACAGATAGATTTTTTTATTCTATTCCCTCTCATTAACTTTTTCATTAAAATTTTACAAAGAGAAGCCCTGTATAATTTTATTTAATTACACTTTTATTAGAGAATATATCTCTACAGAATAAATCCCAAATTTTATTTTTTCTATAGATTGTGTGAAGGCACACTCTGTCAATTAACATATTGTTGTCTATGATACTATGACTGAATAATCAAAAGATTAATTTTTTAATAACATTAGAAACAAATTTAAAATATCATCAACCAGGAGCAGTATAAGTTTAAATAATTTCCAATATTTTATTAAAGATGGAAATATTTAAGAGCAAATGACATATTTAATCTAACAGGCTGAAAATACATTGTGGGAAAGTAGCAGGTTAGTTCGCTGAGGCTGACTAGACAGCCCAGTAGAAAAGAGGGTAGCACTCAACCTTCCTAGTTAGTTCTTAAATATTTTCTTACGGGCATAAACCTTACATAAAAATAATAAGGGACTAAATATTATACCAATTAAGTTCTATTATTATAATAACACTAACTTTATTATAATAATAAATGTTATTATCATAACACTAACTGTAATAATNATATATATATAATTGTCAGTAAAATCTATTCAGTAAAATCTATTTACCAGGGTCAATAATGCCAAGTTGTGCAAGCATAATGGAAAACTCTCAGAGCCTGTCTCAATTTTGACAGGAGTCAAGCAAGGATATATACATTACTTAATTAGACTTTTGATAGAATTTGACCAAGGCCCACGACCTTGACCCTTAAGCAAGGAGGCTATAGTGCTGGTTCAATGAAAGGATGAGGACATTGATTATTCTGACAACATCTGTTTTTTAGCACAATACTTTATAGACTTGAGGCCAAGATATCCAAGCAGTAATAAGTGGGAGTGTCCTCCAGATTATTTTTAGAAAGGCAAGGAGATGAGATAATATGGTACCTCACAATATGCATTTTCTCTATTTCCTCTGAAGGATCAATGAGAACAAGAGAGCAATGAAGCTCCTAAGCTTAAATATCTTGATATTTGGGCATTTAATAATAATACAAAAGCAGTATTGCTCGTTGCCTATGAGACATGGCAAGTTGTCCAACTTTCCACTAGAAAACTGCACTTTCATTAAGCACTGCCTTTGCAATATCCCGAGGACCTGGAGGCTACAAGTTATCTTCAATAAAAAGTTATTGCACAAGACTAATCAAGTCTTGCAATAACTATATATCTTCAAGTCTTCTATCTTCACCTTTATATCTTGGCAATGAACATCAAGATATAAAGGTGAAGATAGAACACACGCAGAAGAGAACACAAGAACATAACCTGTCTGAGCATGTTGTAGAACTCTCAAGAAAGAAGACTTGGCCACGCGTCCCTAAAGCATTGTACAAAAAATAAAATCAGCCAATTCAGCCCCCTTACTCAATTTTCAAGGTCTTTGACTCGGTTAAGTAGTATTAAAAACAAATTGGGGAAAATTTAAATCCCTTCTTACTTCAGTCAATATTGAGAAAGGTTCTGAGAGTTTTCTATTATGCGTGCACAATTCCCACACTCAAAGAGGTTGCCTTTCTTAGGCCATCTTAACTTGCAGAAAACGAGACTAGGTGCAAAACCTAATTATAAAATTTATAATCAGTAACATTTAAATGAAAAATGCTTATTAATGTAGTTATTCATGAAATAAGTATGATGGATTTCCCCCACTCTTCCTTTCTGGCCAATATAGAACCGGATTTTATAGTCTTTCCTTTTACTCTCATTAACTCTATGGCTTATAAGATTTAATTCATCATTTGATCTCATTTATGTCCATCTAAATGATGAATGAAAAATCTGCTTAGATTACATAGCCATCAAATTCATCTATTTGACTTTATTTTTTGGGAAGCTTTTAATATTTTTATTTTTTTTTTTTTTTTTTTTTTTTTTATGGTCTTTTATTTAAGCTCAAATCTATACTTCCTCTAATAGTACTTATTTAATCCTTACTGTCCTACTTAACGAACTGCTTCTGGTAAGGATTGGATTACTCTCATTACTACCAGCTAAAGTGGGAATTTCACAAGGTAGTATGATTTGGTCTATCCTATTCATCCAATAATGCATACATCCCTACCCACAAGCACAAACAGAAAAGGTGGGAAAGAGAATAAAACTGTGTTAGCATATCAAAAATCACAAGTTAATTATGCATGAAATCTACTTCGATAACATAAAAATTCACAATAAAAAAGATAAGAATTAAAGACTGACTCGAGGCTCTATGAATAATGTGGTAAATTTAAGGCTGGCACGAGGAATACAAATTAAAATGAAGAACAAAAACAGTAATCCTGTAATTCTAAGATGATTTTAGTTGGGGTTCGGTCAAGGTAGATCCAAAAANAATAAAATACTACTGAAAAAAAAAGAAGGTTTTAAGTATAAGCGGGTACAATAGGTGTTAGTAAGTTAGTAAATTATGGAGGCTAGAAAATTAGGGGAAAAAAAATTGATTTTACATAAAAGGAATGGAAATATGTCATAAATATAGGCAAGTAATCTTTGAAATGAGTTTGCTGAGTTTACAAAAGAATATAAACAATACTTAAGGGATTCTGGTGGAAAATCATATTAGGTTAATTTTGTTTTATAAGTTTAAACTTGGATTTTTAGAAAAGATGCCCTCTCTAAGCAGAAGACACAATTATGGTCTGAAAAATTTTGTGCAGGCAATGAGACAAATTTAGAGGAAGTTCAAAGAAGAATTTAATTGGAGCCTCGCAATAGTTGTTCAGAGGTGGCCTTACAACTTACTATTCCTTCAAGCAGCCTGGCATAATTTCCATCAACTGGGGAAAGTGAAAAAACTTCCTTTTAAACTTTCAGAAGCCAATATGGTTAGCAGCTTAACAACTGCATCTTCTTTAGCTTCCAGCTTAAAATTGAACCCATTTTATTTAGACAGGTTCATCACCTACCATGAAAAATGGATTTTGTAAAATCATTTTAAATGATCATACCAGTGGTTGTCGGCTGATGAGAGACCTACAAATTCCTAAAACCTGATCTCCATTCAAAGAAAGTTTTGCTTAATTGAAAAAAAGCCTTTTATAAAACAGGATCCATGCCTTTATGGGAGCCAGGACAATGCTCAGCCACACATTGCCAAATTGATCGATTGACTGAGAGGTTTTGCCACATATACCCTATTCCCCTGACCTTTCACATACTGATTACCAACTGTTTAGATCTCAGACAGAAATGTTTCAACATCCGTGAAAGTCTAATAACCACATTGAACAAATTTTTTGTCAATAAAAAATCAGCTGTTTTTATTAAAAGGGATTAAAAGGATTTATAATTACTATGGGAGAAGTTTATTTTAAACTTCACTAATTAATTTAAGGACTTTTTGACAGCCCTGGTACAAAAGAGATGGCCTCTGCACATGAACCAATAATTAAAACAATCAATTTCTTGGAAGTTTCCGGGTTTATGAATACAGGTGATAAATATAGGTGTGGAGTGTTGGGTCAGGAATATACATAGATATAGATTTAATGTCTCTGCTATTAAGCCCTACCTTCATACTATTGAAAACAATATAATCTTCCTTTTTAAATTCCAAGGTATAGTCTTCAGAGAGGGGAATGTAAATGGTCCTGTCACTGAGTTGACAAGTGGTCACCCCTCCCTCATATATTCCTATGTATGTGTGTATGTATGTATGTGTGTATGCATGTATACATTGATTTTATGATTATCCAGAACATACAATGTAAGCCAAAATGATGGTAGATAATAAAAAATATATTTCTTTAAATTCTATTTTTTTTTTTTTGATCAACCTTGACCGAACCCCAACTAAAATCATCTTAGAATAACATCTACAGTCAACAAACTCTCCTTTTGAGTAATAATAATGTCCAGTTATTTCCTTACTTCCCTGAATTATTAGTAAAAACCTTTACCTTGTTTTTCCAGCAATGGTGGACAAAGCAGTTAAAATAGTTTTATTGTCAATAATTTTCCAATCCCATAGATAAAATATGCATTTACAAGCAGCTAATCGCTGAGATCGAATTTCTGAAGAACATAAATCAATCAATGTAAGAAATTCTTGAGTCTGAAAAAAAACCAACAGGCATTATGATGTCACAATATTGATATTTTTTTTTAATTATAACAATAACTAAGAGAACTAAGTTCAAATATAAGTTGAAAGTTAAAAATAGCAGCTAAAAAAAATGTTGGGTCAGGAGCAAACAATGCCTTCAGCAGTCAGTAATTTTTGTGTAAAATAAATGAGTCTCTTAATAGCTGTCAGATATAAATTTCATATTTCAATAAAAAAGTTTGAACTACATATTAACTTCACATTCATTCCAGTATCAGGAATTGGAAAGACAGAAACATAGTGAGAAAACACTATCTTCTATCTTAATGCCCAAAATTAATTACAGATATATATTTATATTTTAGTATTAAATCTCACCTAAGATTTTTTGTATTGTTACCAACACATAATCACCTCATAATTTTATTTTTATTTATTTATTTATTTTATTTTATTTTATTTTTTTTTCCTAATGACTAGAGATACAGTGTGGGTGAGTTGCCATATTCTATGGTATAACATTTAGGCCACATTATGGATTTGTCATATGTGCTAGTTTGTGTATGTGTATGTATGTATGTGTGTCTATATATATATATAGTTTCATTTTCTAATATCATAATATTGAAGAACAATTATTGTGATAATTACTTTTAACTAATAGATTTTATTACTGATAAAAAAATTTAACATAAACACTAATCTAAAAATATAAGGTTGCATTCTTAACCTTGGCTTCACAGGCCATAGAGTTTTTAATTTATGGACCCCTATACCCCCTCATTGAAAAAACTAAGGCAGTATTAGGTAGGAGGGCAATCACAGTAGGTTTTTACAGGACACTATTTAATTATATAAATCTTCACAAGTGGCTGAATTTTAAGCAAGTGTTATTTTACGTAAATAGGATAGTTATGGAAATATATACTGATTAATTGTTTCTTTAATCCATTTTGGCTACTACATTGCCTATACTAAAATATAAAATAGGACTATTAATGTTAAACTTTTATTTCAGACTTTAGGATATTAATAGTTAACAGTTTAGTGAAGTTTTGGTTGAGTTTGTATACAAAGTTATTGTTCAACTTAGTATCACAAGTTTTTAAAAATTATACATACATGAGAATAATTTTTTTTAAATTAACAAATGATATCGTTTTTTTATTGCTAAATAAAAAGGAAAGAATAAGTATAAACTTAACTACTTTATAGACTGCTGATAAAATATGGCTTGCATTATTGAAATAGCTAATTTCAAGAGATTCAATTGAGAAATATGCAAATACTTACAGTAGATAACTTGTTACCCTGTTTCCATTTCTTTTGCAGTGATTTCATAACAATCAAAGGCTCCTGTAAGACATTCAATAATTAACCAAACATAAAATTTTCACGTCAACAAAAAATTTAATATTTAACTGAAACCAAAAATAAGAGACCCACCATTTTTTATAATAATCTAATTTACAAGCAGGCAGTCAAGGAAATAACTATTTAGGTGAGTAAAAAAACTTAACCACCAACCATAATAAATAAATTAAAAAGTTCAAAATATTAGGCAAAAAATATTTGATAAGAAAACAGGCATTATCAACAAATGAAGTTCATTAGAGGATGGAAGGCCAAAGAGAAATTATTCTCTTTGGAACTAAGAAGTCCTTCTTCCAAAGAGTAACGTTGGATAAGTCGAAAAAAATCAGATAACACTATACAGGAAGAAAACCCTAAGTGTTTTTGGCTCTCCAAACTCGATTGATTACGTCACTACGACGTGTCCGCGTGGCCAAAATATTTTGAGGCTGAAAAGGCAGATCACTAAAAGTAAGTCAAAATGCTGAGTTACGTCATATTGAAAACATGAAATGGATAACAGGTACATTTTTATTATTTATGATGAAGTTTATTCTTAGGTGTGGTAATGCCAAATAAATCATTATAAGTGATAATAAAGCTACTATCAATATTTTACATTTGGATAAAAAACGAATATGGAACGAAATAATCTAATACAATAAATGCAAGGGAATAGAATAAAAAAATTTCACTACCTCAGCAGGGCTTCGAACCCGGATCTTCTGCTTCCCGGGCCGGCATGTTACATTTACACCACCGAGGCCAGCCAGATGATTCATTATATTCCCCGCACTCTTCTGGGAGTCTAAACCCCCGAGTAAGACGAATATAAAGTCTTATGCTCGAAGGAGCTAACATTGTCAGCTATTTATTAGGCTCTCGTTTTTAAAAAAATATTTTATATTTTGTGTTATTAAAATCCACACTATTTTTATGCAATAAATGCAAGGGAATAGAATAAAAAAATCTTATTACCTCGGCCGGGACTCGAACCCTGATCTCCTACTTGCCGGGCTGGCATGTTACCATTTACACCACTGAGGCTTTTATTGTATAAAATTAAAGTGGGATTAAATACCACAACAAATACAATATTTAAAAGAAATAATCTAATATTTCACTATTTGCTAAACAAGAATAGCGTAAATTTAGCTGAAAACAATTTATAAGTTACTGAAAAATCTTCGTTATGATCTAAGAACTATAATTAAGTTGACATTATTCGTATGGTACCAGTAACTTGACTCAAAACCCAGGAAATATTTAATTTTACATCCTGACACCAAACTGTACTTCAGGTAAAATCAAAGGATTTTAACACTAAATACCAGGGGAAAATTCCAGTGAGGCTGATTTTTCAACTTTAAATAGATTACATTGTAAAAATAGAAGAAAGTTTTTTTTTTTTTATCACAAGTTTTATTTTAAAATTGTTCTATGATCTCTTACATTTTTATTACTCAGGAACAGCATTTAGTTGATTATTATATTCATGGATATCTATAGGCTGATCGACAATCCAAGTAGTAGTTTTTGTATATAATAATTTTTTGAAAGAACTATATAATTTGAATAAGAAATATTTCATTCATATTATCTACACAAATTAAAATATGAATTATTGTACATATAATATATATGTTAATAATTACATATGTATTATTATACAAATAATAATGTTTACATATTATATTCATGGATATACTTCTAATTGGTGCCATTATTAATAAAATTTATAATCAGCATGATATACTTTTTGATATTGGAAATCAGGGGGAGGTGAAAGGCCTGATGTAGAACACAGTGAACAATTTACTCCTATTATAATTTTGAAGATATTTTGTTCAGAATTTAAAATTGTTCTCGGAGTACAAGAACTGTGAGTGAATTTAGTCTGCAAAGTAATTAGTAGGGGGTAAGAGTAAATGATAAATTTAATTTATG
>KZ809087.1:86815-112855 GCA_000696205.2 Oncopeltus fasciatus | reverse complement strand
TTAATTGTTTAAAATTTACGTGGGATAAAAAACCACAACCAAATAAAATATTTATAAAGAAAAAATTAAATAAAGTAAATGACGAGAGTCGACAAATAGCTTGACAATGTCAGCTCCTTCGAGTGTAAGACGAAGTTCTTGTCTTTCTCGTAGGTTAGGCTCTCGCCAATGTAGAGGGAATTGAATGAGATACCGGCGCGTCCTGGTAGCACAATTGGCAAGTGCATCGGCCCGGGTAGCAGGAGATCCAGGTTCGATTCCTGGCTGGGACAGTTAGATATTTTATTCTATTCCCTCTCATTAATTGTTTAAAATTTACGTGGGATAAAAAACCACAACCAAATAAAACATTTATAAGTTCATTAAGTTTCAGTAATTTTTATATTTCACTATATTATTGTACAATCCTTATAAAAAATATATTATGAAATACTGATGAAAATGAAATATTTTTTAACAATTTGCAAACTACTCGGAGTTGTGGATTGATTTCCCTCGAAGGTATTTAGAACATCTGGATGAGTGCCCTCAGAGGGAAAAAGCTCCCCACTTGAAACCTCCCACTTCAAACGCCCTTGGCAGAATTGTAGCTGTGTGATATGAGCCGACCTCTTGCTAGCAACATAATCCGATGGCAATCTACCTAAGTGTGCCTTCCAGAAATACTCAACTGAAAGGCTGCATTCAATCTACAAGCTCTATCGCATTACCTTATCTGTAGATAAATGAAATATAGTGCATTTATTTCAGCTATTGCTATAATCCTTCTCCTAGAATTCATTTTTGTAAAGACAAAATCTAATATACTTTTTCAAGATATTTTAATTAACAATACTGTTATAGGCTACGGTTAATGATAAATAAGAAAAATAATAAATTAGAGTTAATTCATTGTATCAAATTAGTACACTTACTAATTACAGCTAGCAATCAAACCTACTGCCCTTTATAACTAATAAATAAATATAAAAGATAAATTGCTTACAGTTAATTAATAAATATGTACAAATAAATTAAATGCGCTGATTTAACAGGAGGCCTTACAATAACTTGCTAATTACTGTCGGTCATATAAATGTGAACTTATGGACAGGACGTCCTCCTCTCTCGTCTTCATGATAGGCAGCCCTGAAGATGGCTTGCAATATAAGCCGAAACATTGGCAGATAATCTTTTAAAAAAATACACTTTTGTTAAATTTGTATTTGTTTTTTTGGACCTACCTTGACCGAACCCCAACTAAAATCATCTAATAATAACTTGCTAATTACTGTCACTTATTACTTCACTGCTACCGACACTGCAAAAGCTGCGACCAACCCAACGCACTGAGGCACGCGATCTGACATGGCAACTGACACTGCCTGGGACTAACACTGACTCAGGAGGCCGATGGCGATCTGCTTTTATAACTTCGTGGAAGGGTTGAAAAGGGCCCAGAGACTCTATTATCAACCCACGATAAATCTTTAAATTTTTTAAGACGATTTGGGTAATAATCAAGATAAAGAACCGGTAACTAATTAATATGAAGGAAAACTAAATATAAATAAGGACGATGTTCTGACGAGGAAGATTTTATGGGATTTTTAGAAGATGATTATGACTCAGAAACGGAAGAAGATGATATATTGTCTTGGAAAAGTGGCAAAAATCTTAGAGATTCATCCAAACTGAATGAACCCAAACATTTTAAAGATTATGTCAACATTGCTGAGACTGATGTCATTCCTCAAACATAGAATGAAGCTATGTAGAGTGAAGAAGCAGAACACTGGTAAGAAGCCATGGAACTCGAAATGAAATCTCTTGAGGATAGTCATACCTGGATAATGTGCTACTTACCTCCAACTAGGAAAGTTATCCCTTCAAAATGGGTATAAAATAAGAAGTATAATGCTGATGGGTCATTGGATCGCTATAAGGCCAGATTGGTTGAGAAGGGCTTTGCGCAAACAAAGGGTCAGGAATTTCAAGACACCTTCAGTCCTTGAGGGACTACTATCAGGAAGGTTCTTAGAGTTGCTGGAGATGAGAATATGCATCTGTATCAATTCGATGTCTCAACCGCCTTTTTAAATGGAGAGTTAAATGAGGAAATTTATATTAGACTGCCAGAGGGTTTTCAGGACAAATCTATCCAAGTCTGCTCCTCTACGGTTTAAAACAGGCTCCCAGAAGTTGGAACCAAAAGATAAAAAGTTTTCTTGAAAGCTTAGGTTTTAAAATAAGATCCGCAGATACATGCTTATATATCAAAAATAATGATAAAGATAAAATTTTATTGGTCTTGTACGTTGATGATGGATTAATCCTCATCTAGTAAAGAGGAAGCTGAAATGATTATTGCTAAACTTGAAACTCAATTTAGAGTCACAGAAAAACTTTGTTTTGAGATAATTCAAAGCAAGGAAGGTATTAATATAAGTCAAAAGGCATACGTTAATAGGCTTCTTAAAATAATTCAAATGAATGAGTGCAAGGCAGTAAGTACTCCCATCTTAAAGAATGACAGCGAGGAATTAGGGAAGGGAATGTCAAATAAATCAAAAAGGGACTTTCTTTATCGTGGCATTTCATTTGCTGCAAGTGTTGTATCCCAGAAGCTGGACAATCCTCCAGAATATGATGTATGCAAAGGTAAAAGAATTTTTCGCTATCTGGTGGGTGCTCCTGATCTTGGACTGCTCTACAAAAGAGACTATGGCAAGGGAAATCTTTATTGCAAATCGGGTGCTGATTTTGGAGGTGATACATTGAGTGGTTGGTCAACATCAGGAATAGTATGCATGTATTCTGGTGGTGCTATTTCATGGTTCAGCAAGTGGCAGGCTTCTGTAGCCATATCTCTTGCCGATGCTGAGGTGATTGCTGCAAGCGAGGGCACCGAAGAAGTGGTTTGGCTGAAAAAACTTTTAGAGGAAATCACCAACTATAACGAAAGCATTTTGTTTGTAGACAATAATGATGCCATAAAAATGGCTGAAAATCCGGTTTGGCACAAACGCACAAAACACATATCCATACGGACATTTTTTGTGAGAGAGGAAGTGCAAGATGGTACACTCAAGATAAGAAGAGTTGCGACTCAAGAGCAAACAGCCGATAGTTTTTCTAAGCCCCTTCACAGTCCTCGACTAAAGTAGTTCAATGAAGAACTGAGACTGTGTGTGTGTGTTAAATAGACGGTGAAAGTTTTATGATTAAACAATGAAGAAAGGTGTTGAAGTACATAATATTATACATTATTTTAATATAAAACTTTTTAATTTATAAAACCTCTAGAAGGCAATGTAACCTCATGTATGGTTATATATGACTCTAATAGTTATTTCCGCGTAAACCAAATTCCTTTTTCAGAAGCAAGAAAACAGGTGGCATCCTTCAATTGGCCCCTTCCCTTACAGGCTTGTTTCTCTTGTAACAAGCTTAAATAGTCTTTAACTATAAATTTCATATCATATGAAGAAAAACGTTATTCACGAATAAAATTCAAATATAATTTTATAAAATCCAGAAACTAAATCGGAATTCATTCATTCAGAAGATCCTTTTTACTCAATCGACAACCTAACCAATTTTATTCTATTTACTATTAACACGAATATGCTAGAAAATCATACTCTAAAAAAATGTTTTGATTTAAATTATATTTATATATTAAAATTCATCAGGAGTCACTTTAACTACATACCTTGAAGTTGTCAACTTTTGTCTTATAACTCGAGTCATTGTCTGCTTATTCTGGCATTTAATTATGAATTTTACTTGCTAACCCCGGAAAAAGTCAAATTAAAACCTGATGAGATAAATGTAAGGGTTAGAGAAAGGCTAAAATTTTTTTCAAAATTTACTCGAGACGGGAAAAAGTTAATATAACATAAAATGTAATTTTTATAGCGTTTATGTTAATATTTTTATGGGGAGGGGGGGACGCTTTTTAAGGAAGAAATTTAAGAGTGTGCAAAGGAAGTAGGCCTTCCCTACTCTTTCTTCCCACTAAATCTTTATGGTTTTATACTCATTGTTCTCACCGGCTTTTAAATTAAATTCAGTCATTTCATTGTATCTATAACCATCTTAGATTACGCAGACCAACTTAGATTTTTTTGGGAGGGGGGGAGGTGCTATAAGTTATAAACGGTTTGACATATTGCTTATTATTTATATTTTCAAAGTTATCTTGAACTCACAGAAAAAGAAAAATTACAAATTTTTTTTTAGCTCATTTGATCATTTCTATTGTTGATTCTCTTTCTTATTTTTTTTTTAAATTTTTTATTTTTTTTATCGGTTTAGGTTCGATTAAGCACAAAGACAGCGATTGGTGGCTGTAGTAAGATGAAGAATGAGTTGCCCTTCAGCTGGCCTCTCTACTTCCATTTAACCTGTAAACTTCGCTTGAGTATCTCTTCAGAGTAGCGTTCTAGGAGAGTCACAGGATACAAAAGCCAAGCAGAAAAGTTAGAAATGCCACTATAATTGGAAGTGAGCTGGAGTCGGGAAAACAAACTTGTTCAATGGCGCCGATCAATTAATTGATTTCAATTCACAAGCTAATCCATCGGTATCGGCCAACACAATCAATGATAGGCACTAGAGTGGTATAGCCACTACCATTGGAAAAATTCGTTTTAATCTATACACTTTTTAGTATTATTTTTTAAAAACTTATTCTTTAAAAAAAAAAAAAAATGCTCTTCGACTAACCTTATCCTCAACCATAACTTCATGTATATAAAGGTACATAATACCAAATATAATANGCCGAAACGTTGGCAGATAATCTTTTAAAAAAATACACTTTTGTTAAATTTGTATTTGTTTTTATGGACCTACCTTGACCGAACCCCAACTAAAATCATCTAATAATAACTTGCTAATTACTGTCACTTATTACTTCACTGCTACCGACACTGCAAAAGCTGCGACCAACCCAACGCACTGAGGCACGCGATCTGACACGGAAACTAACACTACCTGGAACTAACTTATCACTGACTCAGGAGGCCGCTGGCGATCTGTTTTTATAACTTCGTGGAAGGGTTGAGAAGGACCCAGAGACTCTATTATTAACCCACAATAAATCTTCAAATTTTTTAAGACGATTTGGATAATAATCAAGATAAAGAACCGGTAACTTATCAATATGAAGGAAAACTATATAAACATAAGGATGATGTTGAAGAGTCTGACGAGGAAGATTGTTTTGAGATTTTCAGAAGATGATTATGACTCAGAAATGGAAGATGATATCGTGTCGTGGAAAAGAGGCTAAAATCTTAGAGATTCATCCAAACTGAATGAACCCAAACATTTTAAAGATTATGTCAACATTGCTGAGACTGATGTCATTCCTCAAACATATACTGATGCTATGAAGTGTGAAGAAGCAGAACACTGGTCAGAAGCTATGGAACTCGAAATGAAATCTCTTGAGGATAATCATACCTGGACGATGTGCAACTTACCTCCAACTAGGAAAGTTATCCCTTCAAAATGGGTATAAAATAAGAAGTATAATGCTGATGGATCATTGGATCGCTATAAGGCCAGATTGGTTGTAAAGGGCTTTGCGCAAACAAAGGGTCAGGAATTTCAAGACACCTTCAGTCCTTGAGGGACTACTATCAGGAAGGTTCTTAGCGTTGCTGGAGATGAGAATATGCATCTGTATCAATTCGATGTCTCAACCGCCTTTTTAAATGGAGAGTTAAATGAGGAAATTTATATTAGACTACCAGTGGGTTTTCAGGACAAATCTATCCAAGTCTGCTCCTCTACGGTTTAAAACAGGCTCCCAGACCAAAAGATAAAAAGTTTTCTTGAAAGCTTAGGTTTTAAAATAAGATCCGCAGATACATTCTTATATATCAAAAATAATAATAAAGGTAAAATTTTGTTGGTCTTGTATGTTGTTGATGGATTAATCCTCATCAAGTAAAGAGGAAGCTGAAATGATTATTGCTAAACTTAAAACTCAATTTAGGGTCACAGAAAAACTTTGTTTTGAGATCATTCAAAGCAAGGAAGGTATTAAAATAAGTCAAAAGGCATACGTTAATAGGCTTCTTAAAAAAATTCCAATGGATGAGTGCAAGGCAGTAAGTACTCCCATCTTAAAGAATGACAGCGAGGAATTAGGGAAGGAAATGTCAAATAAATCCAAAAGGGACTTTCTTTATCGTGACATTTCATTTGCTGCGAGTGTTGTATCCCAGAAGCTGGACAATCCTTCAGAAAATGATGTATGCAAAGTTAAAATAATTTTTCGCTATCTGGTGGGTGCTCCTGATCTTGGACTGCTCTACAAAAGAGACTATGGCAAGGGAAATCTTTATTGCAAATCGGGTGCTGATCTAGGAGGTAATACATTGAGTGGTTGGTCAACATCAGGAATAGTATGCATGTATTCTGATGGTGCTATTTCATGGTTCAGCAAGTGGCAGGCTTCAGTAGCCATAACTCTTGCCGATGCTGAGGTGATTGCTGCAAGCGAGGGCACCGAAGAAGTGGTTTGGCTGAAAAAACTTTTAGAGGAAATCACCAACTATAACGAAAGCATTTTGTTTGTAGACAATAATGATGCCATAAAAATGGCTGAAAATCCGGTTTGGCACAAACGCACAAAACACATATCCATACGGACATTTTTTGTGAGAGAGGAAGTGCAAGATGGTACACTCAAGATAAGAAGAGTTGCGACTCAAGAGCAAACAGCCGATAGTTTTTCTAAGCCCCTTCACAGTCCTCGACTAAAGTAGTTCAATGAAGAACTGAGACTGTGTGTGTGTGTTAAATAGACGGTGAAAGTTTTATGATTAAACAATGAAGAAAGGTGTTGAAGTACATAATATTATACATTATTTTAATATAAAACTTTTTAATTTATAAAACCTCTAGAAGGCAATGTAACCTCATGTATGGTTATATATGACTCTAATAGTTATTTCCGCGTAAACCAAATTCCTTTTTCAGAAGCAAGAAAACAGGTGGCATCCTTCAATTGGCCCCTTCCCTTACAGGCTTGTTTCTCTTGTAGCAAGCTTAAATAGTCTTTAACTATAAATTTCATATCATATGAAGAAAAACGTTATTCACGAATAAAATTCAAATATAATTTTATAAAATCCAGAAACTAAATCGGAATTCATTCATTCAGAAGATCCTTTTTACTCAATCGACAACCTAACCAATTTTATTCTATTTACTATTAACACGAATATGCTAGAAAATCATACTCTAAAAAAATGTTTTGATTTAAATTATATTTATATATTAAAATTCATCAGGAGTCACTTTAACTACATACCTTGAAGTTGTCAACTTTTGTCTTATAACTCGAGTCATTGTCTGCTTATTCTGGCATTTAATTATGAATTTTACTTGCTAACCCCGGAAAAAGTCAAATTAAAACCTGATGAGATAAATGTAAGGGTTAGAGAAAGGCTAAAATTTTTTTCAAAATTTACTCGAGACGGGAAAAAGTTAATATAACATNATCAAATAAGCGTTAGATGGGACGAAGCTGTCTCTGAAAATCTCCACGTTAGGATACGTGATCACTCTCGTTGCAGCGCTACGTGACGTGTTCACCAAGGACTCCTGTCTGAACGAAATGTCTGACACATCCTCCGAGAAGAGAAAGTAATGAAGGTGACGGTTCGTGCTATACATCCACCGACTCCGACATCTTCTCCTTCTTTCCTCTTCAGCTTGGAATTGAATCTTCCTGCACTGTGTTAGATCTTTCAGCATCATGAACTAAACTAACCTAATGGTTGAAGCCTATCTCAAGCCAGGGGCGCTAGTTCACGTTACTCGTTCTCGGCTCACGATGAAGAACAGTCACTGCGGGTTTCAAGTCTAGTACTGGACAATCTTTTTTCGATGAATAACAACTTGCCCAAAACCTTGGATGTTTAGGATAGGATGGTAACCTATTGACAGTCCCTTCATTCTTGAACCTGTATATATATATATACTTATACAAGAATGTGTGTGTGTGCCACTCCAATAAATAACTTTATAGCAAGAAATAGTGCTCTACAAATAGGATAAAGTTACCTAATATTCTTCCCCCTCACTCCACAAGTAGCAGGAAATCGTGATTATTAATCGCAATGGCTTCCAATTTAAATCAGGGGGCATTATTTTGATCGTGCAATGAGCATTAAATGGTCTTCAAGGTAAGAGAAGATCCTTTCCAACTAAAACATTTCACTAAAAAAATCTCATTAAATTGGTTAGCTATTCGAAGATTACCACGATTTTCGAACATGATCAGAGCTGCAGAAAGAAATTGATATGTTGTAAAATAGAATAACGTAATGAAAACAATAATTCTAGTAATGTTAAATGCCTTTCTAATAAAGTTGACCTAGTAAATGTTTATGATCAAAATATAACTAAGAAATGTGATCTTAAATGATTTAAGTTAGCATTGGACGTGTTAGGACGATTAAGAAACATTTTCAGTTTAAGGTTATTAAGTTGTTTCTAGTTTTCATAGATAAACGTGTAGTGGGGGTTATGTATTTTGTTATGAGATAACATGTTCAAAAATAATACATTAAAATACATTGCTCAGACAATTGCCAACAGAATTAAATAAAGTAAATTTTACTATTTAGATCAATTAATGCAAGGAAATAGAAAAATCTGTCCCAGCCAGGACTCAAACCTGGATCTCCTGCTGTCCGGGCCGGTATGCTTCCTTTACACTACCGGGACGAGCTAGTGTAAAGGAAACACTAGCTGAATTTAACTTATTAAATTCACAAGACACTAGCGAGAGTCTAACCAACGAGAAAGACGAGTACATCGTCTAGCTATTTATCTACTCTCGTAATTTACTTTTTATTTTAATTTGTAAATATTAATTTTATTTGTGGTTTTTAATCCCACGTAAATTTAAATCAATTAATGCAATTACGAGAGTCGATAAATAGCTCGACAATGTCACCTCCTTCGAGCATAAGACGATGTATTCGTCTTTCTTGTAGGTTAGACTCTCGACACTAGTGCTGGGAATTTAATAAGTTATCTGGTTCTCCCGGTGGCGTAAGTGGATAACGCGCTTGCCCGGTTAGATCCAGGTCGAGCCCTGGCTGGGACAGTTAGATTTTTATTCTATTCCCTCGCATTTAATCGTTTAAAATTAACGTGGGATAATCTTTTTAAAAAAATTAAAAAATAACAGTGCTTATTACTTGAATGAGTCAAGATGAGGTATTAAAGACTTACTTTAAGTAATATTAACTTTAGGATTAGATCAAGTCTGCAAGAAAACTGCAAAGGACTCCTTAATTAATTACGACCTGAGTTCAATTTAGCTGAGTGGTACAGGGCAATCCAGCGAAGGAAAGATCATTTCGAAATTAGATCTGTTACTGCAGTAGAAAGTGGGGACTTGGGAAGGAAGGCTAAGTCTGGCAAGCATGGGGGAAATTATACGACACACTCCTACATTAACAGTGAGAGGAGAGTTAAAGGATATATTTCAAGGGATAGTCAAATTGTATTCAAATTCAAATAAAACATATATATTTATATTGCGCTACAATTATCAATACATTTTGAGGTATTTAAAAATTGGGTGACTGAAACATATATTTTATCTATTGCCTAATCTCAGCTGATGATTTTATGATGGCTAAGAAAAGCTTCGATCATTATTAAGTTTTATTCAGTTCATATATGTGTGAGCTTCTTCAAAATGACGTTTGAGCGGATAACAGATTCCGTATCGCTGCATAAATAAGAAGACATCTTATGATCTCTACTCTTTAAACACAAAATTTGTTTGTGATAGAGGGCCTGTTTTTTCCCCCTTTTTGGAATTTTTTTCCTTCTTCCTTCTTTTTTCTTAAGTAATAATATTAGAAGAGTATTTGTAAGCATAATTGTATTAAGCAGTAAGTCTGGTCAAAACAACATATTTTTTCTCGAAAGACAAAACTATATTTTGTATATATTAATATACAGAAGATATATTGGTTTAATATATTTTCTTGAAACTAGAGGACTATGGTTGTATAAGTATTGAGATTGAACTAAAAAAAAAATTCAGTGCCTGTACTTTTGAATACTTATCGATAGGTAGTTTAATGTCTTCCCAGTTTAAATGAAGATAGTTTCTTAATATTATTTTTTCATTTTGTATTTGATATTTTATTAGAATTTGAATATTTATTAATTTGTTTGGCTGTTTGGTATATTCTGAATGAGTTGCCTTGTTAGCTGTTTACCTATCTCTTCTATCTCAAAGTAGATTTGTGTGTAAATAAATGGTTTTCTTTTTTCTGGGTACACTTCTATCCATTATTTTCAAGTTTTTTTTTTTTTTGCCAGCATTCTTGTTTTTTCTTCTTGTGGTTTGAGCCTATCTATAATACTAGAAGCTTCATTTTGAAGATCGTTTCGCAAGTAACCAAGATTTCACAAGAGATTATAAATCGCGTAGATCCTTATGTAAGTGTGATTTTATATGATAATTTATTTCTTCGCCCTTACTCCTCTCTTTTTTTTCCGGAACATTATCAGCGTTATCTATTTAAATTCTTAATCTTAGGTATACTTTCAATCGATTACAGGGAACTGAAAAGCTTTTGTATTGAAACGTTTGACAGTCCTGGTGTCTTTAGAAGAGTTCAGTAGGTAGGCCAAAAGTTCATGAAGTGTGCTAAATTATTACTAAGTAGACAGTGTTTGTCATTTCTTACAAATTTAGATTTTACTTTACTTAATAACTTTGCATAATTTAGGTTTGTGTGTTTTCTATTTTCAGAGCAAATTAAGGCGAATACAGTACGTACTGCTTCTCCATTAGATCTCCGAGATTACTCTCATATGTAGGAATATGATTGCTATATTCTTCAGTCACAGGGTATGAAGTAATTTTCTACTGAGTCTATTTGTCTGAGGACTATCGTAAAGTTTCTTAGACAAAACATTTTTAAATTGAATTTTAAATAATTCATTAAATTTATAATTGAAAAATTATTCAAACAGGATGAAAAAAATTTATTTGTTATTTAAGGGGGAAAAAAAAAGATTAAATTTCGTTTATTTCGAGTTCTCTTGAAGGTTTCGTTGCGTTGCAGAGAAATGTGGATATTATTCAACAAGGGTATGTTGATAACACATTGTTTTTGGTACCCTCCAAGATCCTGATGCTAGATGTGCAATTTCCTCAGTTCTCTTTGGGCTTACTTATTTGCAATGGCGTCGGTCTTCCTCAAAACTGGGCTTCTCTTTCCTGCATAGACAGTGCTAGCCACTAGTTTCCCTAGGCCAATGAAGTCACACTAACCGCAAAAATAAAAAATAAAACCATTCATCGATATTGACTTAGCAAAATAACAGTATATGGCGATCAGTGAATAATGGAATGTTGGTTCCGATTTCGGCGGAATCTTTATAGCTGGTACGAATTGTCTTAGTCAGCAGGCTCATAAGAGTATAAGAGATATGACAGAAATAAGATTTATTTTTGAAAAAAGAAAGTCAATACAGGTTAGTTTATTGATAAAAGAAAAATTATAGAAATACATGGTAACTGGGGGTTTTCCTGAATTGTTAATTCTAAATTTACTACCCAGAAGCCACAATTAGTCGTTTTTCCGAGTGAAATTTAACATATAACATTCATATGTAATTTGAAAGACTTAAAGAATTAAACTTAAATTGTAATCAATTAGTGCAATGAACTACTAAATCAAGGTTTATTTATTGGTAAAATATGTATTCTATAAGTGTGGAGAATTATTTGAGATGGAAAGTTGCAAGATAATAATCGTCATCTACAAAATTGAGTAATCGGCTTCGTTTACGAAGCTCCTGTATAGTAGACTTTTATTGAATGTAATGTTCAATGATCATTATTAAAATTAGTAAAAGTTTAACAATGCAATAGGTTACCTTTTGTTTCAAATGACAATAGAGTTAATCAGTAAAATCTTGTATTCCAATGGAATTATTTTAATTAAATAATACAATGTCAGTTTCAACATGTTATAGCTTTTTAATTAAAATAATTTTTTATTGAAACATCACGCAACTACATAACCCTCATTGACTACTGTATGTAAATGAGTGCGAGTGTTCTTGCTTTGTGTGTGTGTGTGTGTGTGTGTGTGCGCGCGCGCGCGCGTGTGTGTGTGTGTGTGTGTGTGTGTTAGTCCGTGTGTATTTAGACATTTTTCACTATGACAGTTAAACTGTTTCAGTATGGCGCTAGCCGAAACATTGCCAAATAAATACATTACTTATAGATGAGACACATTTTGAAACGATCCGAATCCCTTGACTAGAAATAAGTTATTGCTTGTCTTGAGAAGTACATAATAAAAATTGTGACGAATCTGAATGCATAGGGAAATTAATAATAAGCAAAAACATTTTTCTTTATTTAACTATTTATTTTTCCATCTACTAACATGATATTTGATGGGAGTTAATATACATCTCTTGATAAATTTGAGGGGGTCTAAGCTTTTACCACTAACACAGCATTATTTTGGAAACCCTGCCATATTGAATATTCATTAAGATTTACAATTCCCCTAATCCTATGCCCCTGATAACTTAATTAAGCAAGGTGGAATAATTGATTGACGAGCATTGTTAAATGTAATCACTTTGTTTTAAATTATGTAAAGTTTTGTGTAAATGAAATTGTTAATGGCGAAGATGCAACATAACCTTTTTAGATCTGACCACTCTTAAATCGATATGAACCTCTTTGTCATTTGTAATTGTAATGTAAATATTATGGTTTTTAATACGCGATTCAATATATTACATTCCATTTATTTTACGATGTTTTATAAAATATTTGTTTAGGTTATAGAGTTTTTAAGATGATTTACAATAGAGATAGATATTTTTAAAAATAATGAACTGCGACTAACATGTTTTAGCAGAACCGATATAAGTATAATAAATAAGAACAGGTGGAAAAAAGGTTGTTATGGACACAGAAAATAAAATATTACAATGAGACTCTCTTCATTTCTCATTGACGAAGGGCGAGAAGTCTCTCCGAAAATTTTTCTCTTTGTAATTTTTTCATTTTGTGTGTTCATTGCACTCTTTCTCACACCTTTTCTTAATTATTATGTATATCAACGCCACTAGTGTTTCATTCTCTCTCTCTCTCTCTCTCTCTCTCCCTCTCTTTCTGTATGCATATTCTCATAAATACTTTATACCAACTCTCTAAAAGTTAGAAATTAAATGCTTTTAATAGTCACACGAGGCAAGTTTCAGAATGGATGATATTTTCTGAAAAAATGGAATTGAAGATAATAAAAACATATTTGTTAGTAGTAAACAGGTTAAAAATTATATTTACTCTAAGAACTCCACAGAACTGGTTTCGAGATCATTCACTACGTCAACCTCGGATTTGGATGGAAAGAGTATACAGATAGAGAACAGAGAGGATGGGCGAATGAAAGAGTAGACTCGTGCAAAACAGATAACGGATGGAGAAAATTGTAAGCGGGTGGAAGAATGAGAATGGACGAAGGAAAGAGTGGACTGGTGAAGGAAAGATAGGATGGGTGTTGAAAAGTGAGGACGAGTGGAGAAAACAGTGGAAAGGAGGAGGAAAGGTAGGACAGGTATCGAAAAGTGAGGACGGGTGGAGAAAACAGTGGACGGGTGTTGAAAAATGAGGAAGGGTGGAGAAAACAGTGGAAGGTTGAAGGAAAGATTGAACGGGTGGAGGAAAGGTAGGACGGGTATTGAAAAGTTAAGAGGGGTGTAGGAAAGATAGGACGGGTGGAGAAAACAGTGGGCGGGTGGAGGAAAGAGAGGACGGGTGTTGAAAAGTGAGGACGGGTGGAAGAAAGAGAGGACGGGTGGAGAAAACAATGGAAGGGTGGAGGAAAGAGAGGACGTGTGTTGAAAAGTGAACGGGTGGAGAAAACAGTGAACGGGTGGAGAAAACAGTGGACGGGTGGAGGAAAGAGAGGACGGGTGTTGAAAAGAGAGGACGGGTGGAAGAAAGAGAGGACGGGTGGAGGAAAGAGAGGACGGGTGGAGAAAACAATGAAAGGGTGGAGGAAAGATTGAACGGGTGGAGGAAAGGTAGGACGGGTATTGAAAAGTTAGGAGGGGTGGAGGAAAGATAGGACAGGTGGAGAAAACAGTGGGCGGGTGGAGGAAAGAGAGGACGGGTATTGAAAAGTGAGGACGGGTGGAAGAAAGAGAGGACGGGTGGAGAAAAGAGAGGACGGGTATTGAAAAGTGAACGGGTGGAGAAAACAGTGAACGGGTGGAGAAAACAGTGAACGGGTGGAGAAAACAGTGGACGGGTGGAGGAAAGGTAGGACGGCTATTGAAAACTGAGGACGGGTGGAAGAAAGAAAGGACGGGTAGAGGAAAGAGAGGACGGGTGGAGAAAACAATGGAAGGGTGGAGGAAAGATTGAACGGGTGGAGGAAAGGTAGGACGGGTATTGAAAAGTGAGGAGGGGTGGAGGAAAGATAGGACGGGTGGAGAAAACAGTGGTCGGGTGGAGGAAAGAGAGGACGGGTGTTGAAAAGTGAGGACGGGTGGAGAAAACAATGGAAGGGTGGAGGAAAGAGAGGACGGGTGTTGAAAAGTGAACGGGTGGAGAAAACAGTGGACGGGTGGAGGAAAGAGAGGACGGGTATTGAAAAGTGAGGACGGGTGGAAGAAAGAGAGGACGGGTGGAGGAAAGAGAGGACGGGTGTTGAAAAGTGAACGGGTGTTGAAAAGTGAACGGGTGGAGAAAACAGTGGGCGGGTGGGGAAAACAGTGGACGGGTGGAGGAAAGAGAGGACGGGTGGAGGAAAGAGAGGACGGGTGTTGAAAAGAGAGGACGGGTAGAGGAAAGATTGGACGGGTGGAGAAAATACTGCATTACTGAGACAATGGTGGTACCTCGAATCCGTGGGGAGAAGCAAAGAAGCTAAGGCGGTGTTGGAGCTCACTCCCACCCAATTGGCACATCTAGATAGCTGTGGGAGGATTGGTGTGGCTATGGACGGCGTCTACCTACCGGCGTTTCTGGCTCTTCGCTAACAATCTGCTTGTCCTTGATAGCCCCATTTTTACTTTATCTTGTTCTTTATTCTTATGCAAATTTCTTGTAAAATCGTATCAAAACTAATGACATTATAAATTTACAAAATTTCTATCACTAAGTACATTTTCTTTTCACTTTTATAATATCATATTGTTTCGCTTAGAAAAATCTTGTTGATCCTCTAACGTAAGCGTTACAATAATAATGACTAGCCCTTTCACTTATTCTTGCTCCGTCACGTTCACTAACAAAATTACAGAAATGTTTCAAAATTCTACGTGTAATTATAAAATTTGCTAAATTGTTGGGCATCTTTTTGAACACTCAACTTAATGCTCCATATAAAGTTGTAGTTCATTTGAATGAAAGGTATGGAAGCTAGACTCATAAATTTTCCAATAAAAATATATTTTTCCAAGAAAAAGGTTTCGGGTTATTTGTTATCTACCAATCTTTTTTGTTCATCTAAGGACACATTTTTTTAATTGTATTTGAAAAATCTCAAGTCATATATAAATTTCCAGTGTGAAAGTGGCCTTACATTAGTAAATGCTTTAAAATAAAAATTTAAAATTTTTTATTCATTGATAACTTTACTTTTTCTTTATTAGTTATTAAACTATTAATTATAATATCCTATTCTAAGCATAATTATTTTATCTTAAGTCCACAATAGAAAGCGGAGATCTCTTCCCAACAAATTCTCCATTATTTTTTAACTTTTTTTTTGGATTTAGTATGAGGGTCGAAGAAAAAAAAAAAAAAAAAAAAAAAAAAAAAACAGATTTGAATACGAGATCCTCATCCTCATCCTCAAAGCTCGAAATTACGTAACTTGGAGTTTAAAGCTCCGGAACAATCAGTTCAAGTGCTTTATAATCATGGTTAATGGACTCTAAGAAATGAGGACTCAAATGAAAGCCCTCGTAAGCAATAAAATATGCACAGAAAAAGCACCTTGAAGCACTATTGAACAATATTAATTATTTACTGAATTCTTACTTGTACACAAAATAAGAAGTTTTAATTAAGCTGTCTATGAATATATCAATTACGTCATAAAAAACAACATATTTATATATGTTCACGTAGGCTTCGACGGTCGTCAGATGTATTTACCGTTTCTTCTTCCGGGTTGGACCGTGACAAATTGGTGTTATTTGCCGAGCTATTTGTGAAATCAAAAAAACTCTCTTTTACAACTCTCATTCTCTTTTCAGCCCTGAAGAAGCCATCACATGATGTGCGACAGCTCGGCAAATAACACCAATTTGACACNCCCTAATCCTATGCCCCTGATAACTTAATTAAGCGCGGTGGAATAATTGATTGACGAGCATTGTTAAATGTAATCACTTTGTTTTAAATTATGTAAAATTTTGTGTAAATGAAATTGTTAATGGCGAAGATGCAACATAACCTTTTTAGATCTGACCAGTCTTAAATCGATATGCACCTCTTTGTCATTTGTTATTGTAATGTAAATATTATGGTTTTTAATACGCGATTCAATATATTACATTCCATTAATTTTACGATGTTTTATAAAATATTTGTTTACGTTATAAAGTTTTTAAGATGATTTATAATAGAGATAGATATTTTTTTAAATAAAGAATTGCGACTAACATGTTTTAGGAGAATCGATAAAAGTATAATAAATAAGAACAGGTGGAAAAAAGAGTGTTATGAACACATAAAATAAAATATTACAATGAGTCTCTCTTCATTCCTCATTGACGAAGGGCGAGAAGTCTCTCCGAAAATTTTACTCTTTGTAATTTTTTCATTTTGTGTGTTCATTGCACTCTTTCTCCCACTTTTTCTTAATTATTATGTATATCAACGCCACTAGTCTTTCATTCTCTCTCACTTTCTTTCTTTCTCTCTCTCTCTGGTATATAATTACCATGTTTTATACACCAGGTGGTGTATAATCCCGGCGCGGTCTGGTCCTTGGGCGAAGTCTGCCTTCCAATTGGTTGATACTGTGTTCTGGCGGCTGGTCTCTGGAGTAGTCAGGTATTATACCGCGCCGGGATTATACCATACACCACCTGGTTTATAAAACATGGTAATTATATACCACCTGGATTTTAAAAATCTCTCTTTTACAACTCTCATTCTTTTTTACAGCCCTGAAGAAGCCATCAAATGATGTGCGAAAGCTCGGCAAATAACACCAATTTGACGCGGTCCAACCCGGAAGAAGAAACGGTAAATATTTATATATCTTCAAAATGTCTCTCAAGTTGAGGGACTCGTCAAGTTTATTGTAAATTCGGTTTTGTTTCAAACTTTTTTTTAATGATTTACATAAAGGAAATACATTTACAATTATTAGTATGGAGCTTGACTTCAGTCAGGAACCTGTCAGAGTTATCCCTTGAAAATCGTGTTACGGTCAGAAATCAGAAAGAGTTACGGATCTCAAAATGGCCCATAAGTTAAATCAATCGAACTTGATAACGAATAATTTTAGCAAATTTCTTGAAGACCTAGCCAAGCACGGTCATCAAGCACGCCTACTGAATCTTTATTTATGAAAAAAATCAAAATTTAAACTTGTCCCAAATGCAGACATTCTATTATCGACGCTATAAAACTCTCCAAAAATTCCAATAATGTTTATTAAGTTTTTATAAGAATTTTAAAATCATTAATTAGGATTTTTTTACCGTTCTCCGTAAAATGATCAATCGTACAATAACCTCAGCTATGAAAAATTATCATTTGAGAGCAGAAAAAAAATCTAACTATAATCTATATAGTAAAAAATATACTGAGAATTAGCTTTGTGTATGTAGTAAAACGAAAATTAAGATTATTTATTGTGAAAAGAAAAACAATAGGAGTTTATTTACAAATTCAGGGATTCATAAGCATTGTCTTTCTTGGGTGGAGCTCACTTTTCTTTTTTGTTTATATCCTGAAAATCCTCAGGAACTTTCTGATCAAGCACATTATTAACTAAAACTCTGTTTTTAAAATTTAGTCAAGTGCTTGTCAATAGAAAGTATAATCTTTATTTCGTTAGCAAAAGTTAAAAAAAAAAATGTATATCTCTGCCACGTATTCCAATTTACTTTTCCCCTTAGAAATGCTACAGCCAACACCCTCTTATGGCCCTTCCCTTAATTAATGCCCCTCCCCCTTCTCCCCACAAAGGATAAGCCTTCACAGCCAGCCCCCTTCATTCCCCCATTCAGAGGGAGTGAGTGAGAGAGAGTGGATGTGGTGGGTGGGGGTAAGTGGGAGAGTGAGATCCCCCTGGAACGGCTAACGAGCACTTCCTCCCTCAAGAGTAACCCACAGTTTCAGGTCGCCAGCTGAGACTATTAGTGACCTGTACATCTTTTGCTTTTCGTAGTTACTTAGGCTTTGGTCTAGGGCAAATGGATATTCCTAAATAAATAAAATAAAATAGACCTTCAAGAGGTTCAGATCTAATGTAGATATGATTATTGGTAATGGATTATGTAAAGTATGATTATTGGTACAGATATAACTTAAATTCTACAAATTATTAAATTCCGTTATTGGAGACGGTATACCTGATACAGGTGGACTAGCTGATTTTATTAAGTAATAAACTATTGTACTCGACCTCAAAAAACCAATCCTAGCTCCCTTTAAAATTTCCCAGGAACCAAGAATAAAATAAAAAATAAATCATCTATAATGATTAAATAAATCATGAAATGAAATAAAATAATATTTATTTTATTTTTTCAGGTTAGGTACCAATAAAATAGAATAGCATACACTTTGCTGTACCGTTTACTTAGACTCCTATAGCCACTGAACTTCATCCATTGGAGATATTCGTCAAACTAGTGGAAATAAAATAAAAATGGTCGAAAAAATTCTAACTTTCAATAACTTTTTCAAAATAGACCAGCCCAACTATTTATAGATGTAACTTTTAACATAGATAATGTAGATATTATATTATGTATGTGAAATAAACAAAATAAACTACAGATTTTTAGATAGTCAGATTTGATGGAATAAATTCTTATCAACAAGGGGCACACAATTGAAATAAACAGAGAAATTAAAATTCATGGAAGTCTGTGCACCTCTCACGGAATTTCTTATTTAGAGAACTTACATTCTTGTTTATTTTTCTAATAAAAAATTGGACTCCGTTTATAATTCAAAATCGAATAAAAAAAAGTCTGTTTTTCGTATCGAGTTCCATGAATTGAGGAATATAGATTTTGTCTGTCAAGATAATGCGCCTAATTTCAAATGAACTCCCTCTGTCAAATCTATGGGGTAAAATGAAATATTTCCCATCTATGGTCCTCCTGTTTATTAAATTTGACAATAAATTATGCAGTTTTAATGAGGGAGGTAATACTAGTGAAGCAGAAATGAAACACCTAAACATAATTGTAATTAATTAATACTTATTAATGCTTTTTTCTCTTAATTATGGACATAAGTAGGATGTAATAAATTAAAATGCTTCAACGGCGAGGAAATGTAAGCCAAGTAAGCTGGAACCTGAGGGAAAATCTGTTGGAGTAAAGAAGTAAGAATTACGGAGAAGTTATACTAGGGTGGTTCAGAGATAACTCGGAGTTTTCGAATAGACGCTCGAAAAATTCAGTGTCGAAAAATTAGCTACACTGGTTATCAGACTGGTCTGTTGTGAAACGTGGAACACAACTGAAAGCGCATAACCTCACTTTAATTATAGACATGAATGAAAAATAATATTGTATGTTGTGCAACGCATCATTCTTCGTCTTTTGGTCAAAGATAATGCACAATCCGCCGTGATTTTTATGGAAAATTATTCGAGCATTTCGGGGATGTGTGTTCACGACAAGGCCCAAGTGTTCCACTATCCGGAAAGGATTGGTTCATATATAATCTGGAATTTCCTAAGAATGTATGCTACATACATACATGTATAAATAGCTACAGTTCTTTACAGTTTTTCTATGTAGCCGTGCACATTCAACCGTTTTCCACGTTTTATAACAGACCAGTCTTATATTTGAACATTTGAAGCACCTTAGTATGTACTCTAAGATGCTTTTAGTTGGGGTTCGGTCATGGTAGATCCGAAAAACACAAATTTAAAAAATGTATTTTTTAATAAAGGATTATCTGCCAATGTTTCGGCTTACATTGCAAGCCATCTTCAGGGGTANGTTATCAGACTGGTCTGTTGTGAAACGTGGAACACAGGAATCCGCCGTGATTTTTATGGAAAATTATTCGAGCATTTCGGGGATGTGTGTTCACCCAAAGGCCAAAGTTTTCCGCTTTCCGGAAAGGGTTGGTTCATATATAATCTGGAATTTCCTAAAAATGTATGTAAAAATGTATTATTCAATTACATAGCTACAGTTCTTTACAGTTTTTCTATGTAGCCGTGCACATTCAACCGTTTCCCACGTTTTATAACACACCAGTCTTATATCCAGTTCAGCACTTTCTAGACAGTAAATTTTTCAAGCGTTTATTCAAAAATTCTGGTTTACATTTGAATCACCTTAGTATGTACTCTAAGATGCTTTTAGTTGGGGTTCGGTCAAGGTAGATCCGAAAAACACAAATTTAAAAAAATGTATTTTTAAATAGAGGATTATCTGCCAACGTTTCGGCTTTTGTAAGCCGTCTTCAGGGCTGTTGAAATACAATGATAGCCCTGAAGATGGCTTGCAATGTAAGCCGAAAAGTTGGCAGATAATCCTTTATTAAAAAAATACATTTTTTAAATTTGTGTTTTTCGGATCTACCTTGACCGAACCCCAACTAAAATCATCTTAGAATAATATCTACAGTCAAAAAACTCTTCTTTTGAACTTAGTATGTACACCTATTCTGTTCCAAACACGCCAGTTTGTTGCTCTCAGTCAGTATGACACATCTCGATCAAAACAACTGTTATAATTTGATACTATTTCATCATACACATGCTATTGATACAGAGAATTTTTTTTTTTAATGTCAAAAGACTATGGGCTTAATTTAAGATCATTGGTGTAACGAGAGGCTCATGAATATGCCAAATTGAGCTAATAGAGATAGCAAGTGATGGAGTGATGGTAATCAGCGGTTAACCTATAGAGTGCTCTCCGAGGATAGCTTCAAGTCCACGTCTTGCTCTCTGGTCAGACAGAATCCCTTCCATCCAGAGCTGTTACGGCTCTGATAATGCCAGGGTCACGTTGGAATCTCCCAGCTGGCTGTGGAAAGGTCCTAGTGGTGTAACAGTATGCCCCAGGACTTCTGAAAGTCCGCATTCCCTGCTGCTTTTCGCTCATCCACTACCCACCCACCACCACCCATTCCTCGGCTCACCTCGGATTGCAAGTGTAGCTGTTGGTTCTAGTATTTAGACGCATAATCTTCTATATCCCTTAATACAAGTAGGCGATTTAAAAAAAAAAAATAAGAAAGAAATTGCTGTAATATTCTGAGATGATTTTAGTTGGGATTCGGTCAAGGTAGATCCAAAAAAACACAAATTTAAAAAAAGTATTTTTTTAAAAGATTATCTGCCAACGTTTCGGCTTACATTGTAAGCCATCTTCAGGGCTGCCTAGCATGAAGAAAGTACTAAAAACCTTGGACGTCCCGTTCCAGTCATGGAAATGTGAACTTAGGGACAGGACGTCCTCTTTCATCTTCATGGTAGCCCTGAAGATGGCTTACAATGTAAGCCGAAACGTTGGCAGATAATCNTATATATTCGCTTAATATACTTTCATAATATGGTATCTAAAATTTAACATACATGATAATACCTAGAAAGGAAAGGAATGACTATTAATGCCAGAAAAAGTAAAATAATGCACATTGGCCGGGAACAGGAATACGTTGAGGTGCGCTGCAAAGGTGAAATAATGGAAATGGTGGACAACTACACTTACCTCGGAACAGTGATAAGCGGAATGGAAAGTTAGACCAGGAGATATCCAATCGGATAAAGAAGGCAAACTCAATTTACTACCACCTCTGCAACACAGTTAAAGGAGAGGAAGGTGGAGAAAAATGTAAAGCTGCATATCTTCAAAGCTGTTTACCTACCTACCCTCCTATATGGAAGTGAAAGTTGGGTACCAATAGACAAGCACCTAAGCCGAGTTACTGCAGTGGAAATGAGGTACCTCTGTAAAATAGCGAGCCGAACCAGAGGAGATCGTGTCAGGAATGATAAGATTAGACAGCTTAAAATATTTATTTATTAAAAGTATGTCGTTTAAAAAAGTTTTATCCTTCTATTCTATGTATATTTTTTTGGTATCATTGTCACTTAGGACAGACAAGCCTTTCAGACTTCTGGTATTGACGTTTGAGAGTTAGAACTTAACCAGGCAAAGTCATTTGCACCCTTTCAGCTTATTTTAAGGCAGGTCTCTTTGAAATACTCCTGTCATATAATAACACTAGATCCATTTGGTGCATCATACAGTAAATGGACTTCCCATGTTCATTTGTCTTTTAGTGGTAATATAGAGTAATATAGTTGGCAGTTTTGACGAAAAAGATTCTGTCTTAGGTATTAAAATCTCTATGAAGTACTTATTTTGTCCTCAGCTTCATATTCGTTTAATTTAATATTAATTTCATTTAAATAGCCTCTATTCGCTGCAAAATTTATTCAAATTTTTTTCTAACTTTACTTACAATTTTTTTGATCTATAGCTTTTAATGTAAAATAAAAGTAATGCCGAATAAAAGCTAAATGACCTAGTAAAACTTACTTGGCAATAAGATAAGGAGTTACGGAGTATTAGGCTCAAGATAGAGATACAGTAACATACCCTTCCTTATTGCTTACGGCTAGACGCCTGCACAGTAATTTTTACCTAAATCCAATTGAATGAAATTCGCTTAAATATTAGCCGAAACTTGGGCGAATAATAAGAAAATATATATTTTGGATACATTTTTTATTTATTAACTTTTTGACCTAATTCTAGGCCAAATTCCAAGGTATTTATTAACTACCTGCCCATTGGTTAATCTGACGGTCTCAGTAAAGAACCTATTAGGTTGAAAAATAATTTTTTAAACTTTTTTTTTTTATCTGTTTATAAATAATCCATACTCATTAAGAAGATTTAGAAATTTAACAGGAAATGTTCTCTTCATTCTCTTGAGTCTGTCAAGAGCCAGTCTTATTAGGTAAATAATCTAAAAGGTTATTTCCACCACCAATGAATATAGAACTCATAAGACTGGCTGTCATACCTTCCATTGTCCGTCTTCATTTCTGCAAACCACACAGTAAACGCATGTATTCGGCTTCGAAGATGGACAATGTCCGAAAGCGCTCGCCAACAGAAGATGGTTTGCAGAAACCAATGAAGACGGACAATGGAAGGTATGACAGCCAGTCTTATTGCTCGTGCCCTCTCCTTCATCAATACGTAGAAGTATAATGATAAGTAACATCTAATGTAACATTGAATTGACCATTCACTCTTTTTTTGTTGTTGCTTGGCTTGAATATATTTTCCAGGCTTAACTAGGAAGAAAAAGGAAGGATGAGGACATTGCACAGATGGTATGAATGATAAATGGACAATAAATGGATTCTGACCGTGCGTTAAGGGCCCTTATTGTGACTGGGCTGTCAGTTCTGACGTGGCAGAGTACTGACGGAGACACCCTTTTGGCGCTGAATGAGGTCTGAGAGCGTGGAGCGATAACGGGAGACGAGGCCTCACTAATGGAGAGCTCTCTGCTTAAATATTACATTTCATGTGGTGGGGGTCGCTGGAAGCCCGCCCCACTTAGTTCGCCCCATGTAATGGAAGGCGGGCCCAGCTAGATATGAAAGTGTCTCGGCTCCAGGGAGCTTGCTTTAATTCACTCACAATTTTTGTTCTGGGCTAAGTAGCAAAAAGTGTTATAGGTTGACAGAGCACATAAAACTACAAACAAATTTCCAATAGCTTCTCAGTTGCATTTTTATGTAAAGGAAAAACAGACAATGGTCCACTTGAAAAGAAATAATAGTAGTTCGCATAAATAACACAATGACAAACCCTTAAGTCAAGCTCCCAAATTCTGACAACACTATAATTTCCTTTAAAAAAAAAAATTAAAGAATTTCAATTTTTTTAAGCTACAGTCATAAATATCTCCATCTTGGATTTATTGAACACATTTTAGGAAACTACTTTTTTTTAAACCTTTATAGTGGTCTGTTGAATACAGACAGTGTCAGTGAACACATGTATTCGGCCAGAAGATGGACAATGTCCGAAAGCGCTCGCCAACAGAAGATGGTTTGCAGAAACCATTGGAGACGGATAATAGAAGGTAGGTAGGATCGTGTTTAGGGGCGATCAACCCTTAGATTATTACGCCCTCCATAGCAGTCCCATAGCAGAAATCCTTCTTAGCAACCCTCCGTAGCATAGCAATCCTCCATAGCAGTACCATAGCATAGCAATCCTCCATAGCACCATAGCAATCCTCCCTAGCAGTCCCATAGTAATTTTCCGTAGCAATCCTCCATAACAGTCCCATAGCAGAAACCTCCATAGCATAGCAATCCTCCATAGCAGTCCCTCCATAGCAATCCTCCATAGCAGTCCCATAGCATAGCAATCCTCCAATAGCACCATAGCTATTCCTCCAGTCCTCCATAACAGTCCTGCTACGGTACTGGAGGATTGCTATGGGACTGCTATGGAAGGACTGATATGGAGGATTGATATAGTGCTATGGAGGATTGCTATGCTATGGTACTGCTATGGGACATCTATGGAGGATTGCTATGGTGCTATGGAGGATTGCTATGCTATGGTACTGCTATGGGACTGCTATGGAGGATTGCTAGTTCTATATTCATTGGTGGTGGAAATAACCTTTTAGATTATTTACTTTACACAATACCTCTCCATTTTTTATATTTATTTTTCAGTATTGTTGCCTAGACTTTGTTTCAACCTTGAAATTACTCCTTTTCTACTATTGCTTTTCATTATTTTGAATAACCTTCTCTTTATTTTGTCAAGAATTTAATTATTTTTAATTGTTTAGAGACTTTTACTTCCGTCAGCTGATTACTTACATTTGGAAGAGCTTCCTTTCTACTTTCAGCCCTGAAGAAGCCATCACATGATGTGCGAAAGCTCGGTAAAAAGTAAGTTCACTGAATGGTCAAGCCTAGGTGAACAGGTTTGAAAACAGTTCGACATAATTAATCCGAATATAAATTTACTGCTCTCTCTATTTCTATTATTTTAATTTTCCTTTTCTTACTTACAGACTTTTTAAAAAGTTGATATCGGATTTATATTTTAAACGTCTCATCTTTACTTTTCAATTTATACTTTTAATTTTCCTACCTAAATTTTCTAATTCCTTCATTTATGCTGAATTTGTGACAATTTATTTCTCTATTTAAAATCTCTAATAAAAGAAGAAAGAGTAAAAGTACTTTTACTTCATTAATAATTCTTCATTTTATCGATAATTATGCAATAATCTTAAATACTTTTTTAAATTTTTTTTTAAATCGAAGATGGATAACAGAAACGTACATTTTAAACCATTGTATTGTAGAACTATTTTATAAAAATGATAATGGGACAAAAATAATTTCCTGTATACTATAACTGCCAGTTATTCGTTTCCAATTTATGGGAGCATATAAGTAAGATAAGGCCATTTCGTAGGAGCGGCTTAAACTAAGCAAATTCCTTAATATTGTGAATGATAAATATTTGTTTTCAAACTCATGTATACATCAACCATCTTTTATAAATAATATTTTTTTTGTTGAGTTTCACACTGTAAACTAAATAGTTTACCAGTTATACCAAAAAAAAAAAAAAACAAAAAAAAATTTGGTGTTCGCACATTAACATTTCATTTAATTGCTAGTGATTAGAAAATGCGGGTTTAAATCCAGTCGAGGCCTGAACGTTTTTTTCTTTGGCTTTTAAATATATATTTTCCTCAATACAAATTTAATTTAATTAAAAAATTGCTAG
>KZ809087.1:66646-86775 GCA_000696205.2 Oncopeltus fasciatus | reverse complement strand
TATTTAACAAATAAATATTTATTTTTTAAATTAAATGAAACATATAATAAAATTTTGGATTGAAACCCCTGAAGGTAAGAAGGATGCTAACCCACGTAACATTAGTTATTTCCCACTTCGCTTGGAGCGCTGCCTTACTTGGAACAAAAAAAATAATCAAGTGTCCACTCTAGGACCCTTTTTTCTCTAAGGAGGACGCTGCGATTTACTCAAACCCATCGAGTCACTAATAAAACACATTACACGATTGTAAGTAATATATGTGATACTTGTATTTAACAGTTCACTATCACCGGCACATATGATTCAGTTATCTATAACCTCTCGTGCAAGTCGGTCGTGTCTATCGCGTCTCCCCGCATACTCCACGGAAGTTCCCCGGTCACTATCTCGTCGCCCAGCTTCCTGGCAAGTTCTAGGAGATCTACGGACCACTCGGTTTCTACGACAGCAGTTTCACGAGCCGCAGTCAGGAACATTGCAAGGTGAGTGCTCAGTACACAGCTTACACTGCACAACAAAAAAATATTTTTTGAATGTTTCCTACACTACATTAGTCTATTTCTACTAATTTTGGGGTGATAAAAACGAAAATAACATTGAAAAATTTTTATTAGCTCTGGTTTTTGAGATATACAGCACTTAATCTTAAAGAGTAGCTATACTATACGTGAAAAGTGAAAGTACAAAAAACAATATTGTTATGTTTCTTTTAGAATATTTTAAGTACAAAATTGATTAAAAAAAAACATTATTCTTAGTGTTTTGACAAATAAAAGAGGTTTGTACCACCAAATTTCAATTAAGTCAATCCGATGTATTGTAAGATCGCTGTCGTTTAGCTTGTCTTTTATAAAACACTTTTCAAATCTTTTTGACGCTGTCTGTACTGAGATATTTTCACATCATGTTTTAGAAGATTCCACTGTTGTAGTCTTGACCCTAACAGCTCAGCCTTTTCCCTAGACAAGCCAAGATCTCTTATAAGGTCACTCAACTCTGCTTGACTAATTCTGTGCGGATCACTAGACCTATCGCTTACATCAAAATCAGGGTCATAGTACACTTTTAAGGAACGTTAGATAGTTAGCTAGATTTTTGTACAATTGAACAATCAAACTTCGGAAAATAAAACGAATTTAAACACCTCAATCTTTCCTCTTGATAAGATTCCCTACCAATTGGTATTATATTAATTGTACACAGAAAATTGACATCACATTAGATCCTTTTGGCTCGAGATTAGGCACAGTCCCTGCTAGAGTATTGATACAATAGTGTTATAAATGATGTATGAATACATGTACTCCATAACCATACATTTTCTTTAATAATTTACATTTATTTTTAATTGATAAATTGATTTTAATATGCTAATTTAAATCACTAGATTTTGGGACTTGCCTCGCTTAATGGGTTGAATATTGCCAGATATCATATAGATCGCCTTTATCATCAGCCCTTAGTAGATTATTAATAGCAGAACATATTCTTAGAGGGTTTACATTAAGAGGGTGTTTCCAGGAGAGCCACCGAGGCTAATATTTTGCTGGAAAATAAAAGCTTATTCATTGTTTGTTTTACCGAAAAATATTAGCTTGTCCTTTGCCATGGGTGTTTAGAAAGAGGTAGTTATAAGTAGATAGCCCTTCTTTTCATGGCACAATGTGGTTCCATTGGAGGTATATAAATAAATAAATAAACGGGTGATTTGTTTTTTCTATTGTGCGGGTTTTTGTAAATAAAAGTTTTTAATAAGGCGGTTTTGTTGCATGGAAGTTTATATCTCGATTTCCTGCAACAAAGGAGTTTTTATAGCTGGGGATTTAGCTGAGAAGATTCACACTCAAGAAGATTATTGGACATAAGATTTATTTAGGGGTATAACTGGTAATGGGGCTTCTGTCGCTCAGAGATTTATGGACGTGGGTAATAGAATTTTTGCTGAAAGGTATAATGATGTATGTAGTATACCAGGTATGCAAGTTTAAAATGTCGTTTATTTCTTAAAATATATACACAGTAATTTAAAAAAAAGTATAATATATTTTATTNAATAATATCTACCTACGGTCAACAAACTCTCCTTTTGAAAATAAAAGAGTATATTCTGTTACGTAGGAGCAGAGTATGCTAAGCAGATTTCCCATAAATCATTGAATCTGATCGTAAATAAAAGTAAATGGTACTAAATAAAAGTACCAATAGTAAAAGTAAATTTACTTTATCTCTCTTCCGCATCTGACTTCAGCCAAAATCAATGGTTTGAAAAAGTAAGTTCAATTGCTGCTTTCAGCTGTTTAAACTAATGCAAACGCTAGAGGAACCTAGAGTGTCCAAAAACGATTATTTGTGAATATATATATATATATGAGTGTCCTGATGTATGTTTGGCCAAATCTCAGAAATCTATACCTGGCTTATGCACAAATTTTCCTTTGTAGATTTACTCATTTAGATTGTCATGGGTCGTTAGCAGTAAACTGACAGATCCCATCTACAGGGAGACAGTCCTTTGTTTGTGCTAAGGGCAATCCTCGTTATTCTTCTGTTCTGGAGGGATTAGAACTCAAAACTCCCAAATGTACAAGTATCAAAGTATTTCAGTGAGAGATAAATAAAGCACACTTTTATATACACTCGCACATATAATACTCCGAACGGACCATAATTTATTAATTGCATTGACATGCTTTACAATAAAATTTGGCATATTAATTAGTTGAAATATTATCCTAAATTTAATAGCTTGAATATTTGCTAGTGGAATAGATCATTTACTTACGTGTTCTTATCATATCCATGAAAGTGTGGACAGTCTTGTATTGTACGCCTTCGAGAGAGGATCTACTGTGAGCTCTGCCGGATTAGTACAGATAAGAGACCTTGTTGTAGTTCATTTACTAGATATAAAACTTTATTTTTAACTCCTTTTTTTTTTTGGTTATAATATTTTATTTTATTTTAATTTTTTCTTTTTTAAAGTCTACGTTTTAAAACACGGGGAGCGATGGAAAGCTCCCCGAGTCCGAAGCGATGAAGAAGACATGGTTTGCAAGGGGTTTTAGATTATATAGACAAAATTAATTGCTCTTTTCTACTTTTAATTAAATTAAAAAAATTCGGTAAATTCTATATATAATGCAGTTCTGTACGATTTTATTTTATTCACTATTGTTGTATCACTTTTTTTTTTTCTGTTATAACATGAATACTTAAATTAATTTTACTTAGCTAATGAAACACCATTTTTTAGATGAAACACCACATTTTTATTTTCATCTCATGTTTAAGGTATGTTAGAGAAACAAAGTGTTTACAAAATTATTTTTAAAATCAACTTTTTAAAGGGTTTGATCTCTATTGAGAAACGAAGAGAAGGAATCCTTATACATAACATATCTAGTTCAAATGAAGAGTTTGACCGTAGAAATTATTATTAGATGTTTTTTTTGTTGGGGTTTGGTCAAGGTAAATTATTTACAATGTAAGCCAAAAAGTTGGGAGATAACTAAAAATTACACATTTTTTTATTTGTATTTTTTAGATCTACCTTGACCGAACCCCGACCAAATAAAATAGGTTTGAAAGGATATCAAAATTGAATTCCTCGCGATAATTTATTGTCTCTGATATCTTGGAGCTTTCGAGACCATCTATCCCATCCACAGAGCTCAGGAATCTCTTAGTCTGAGTGAAGGAGGGGGAGTCAAAAGTCCCCTCAGATCCTCGATGGTCCTTATGAAGTCACCATCAAGTCCCTACTTGGTTTACTAGTAATCATTGATGTATTTATCCTCTTGTAGGCACCAGCCGCCTACATTATGTGCTACCGTCACTTCCACTTTAATATCCCTCCCACACTTTCCCCAATCCAGCAGGACACGCATTCCCAAAGTGTGGAATATGGTGTCAAGCAAGAATAGAGAACTCTTGATCAATATTATTTGATGACCTACCATTATTTTGGGGAAAAAAAAAGTCCTCGCCACATAAATTCAGATAAGGCCAATGCCTAATGCCGAAAAAAGCAATATTTTTAATATATTCACTCCATTTTGATACTGGGTGTCAGCTGATTTCCGATTTACTTAAATAATGTCATTTATTACTATACTTTTGTTATTATTCATAACTTCTAAATACAATATTTATCATTTTTAATCTTTTAATATTTGAAATACTATACTCATAATTAAATACCTCAGATGAATTGTACTTCAATAATTTCATAAAAATCTGGATCATTAATTTTAATTGGGACAAATTACAGTTTGATGAACCCCTTTGAGGAGAAGGTATGAAAATGTCCGTCTTTAACATATTTTACACAACGTTTAGCAGTAAGTACATAGCCAAATAGAAACAGCACCATAAATTGACTAAAATTGATTCTAAAAGAATTTTAAAATGACTGCGAAAAAACATTGCATTACGTTAGAATTGAAGTTGTAGTATTAGAGTGAAAAACTGCAAGAAGGATAAGATTTATTTATTCAGTGTGAGCGAGGTGAATTGAAATTGGCATTTAATTCTTAAAGGGTCCTTCCATGGTCGATTACTATAATGGGTAGGATGGGGTAGTGTCTTCACAGGAAGAGATGACATTTCAGAGAGCCTGACTTAGACAAATAAAACCCCAATACCGGTTCCTCAAGGCTGGCTTGCGTCAGAGTGCAGCTGCAACGCTCAGTGCAGCGAGTCATCTTTGCTTCTTAACGACAATGCACCGCCATCACTATCCTTCTGGCCAAGGTCTAATATATAGTAAGGAAGAGGGTATTTTGGACTGCAAACCACTGACATATTTCATGTAATATAAACCAACTGCGGTCTACCTTGCATTTATATAATACATGGTGTATAAACTGACTAGGGCTTAATTATTTTATTCATATTTTTATAAGTGTTAAACTCCCTATAAACTACTCAGGGTCACAGAGGGAGGGGCTATCAAGAGGCTGCCATCCTATTCTAAATATCCATGGCTAAAGAGAAAAATGCATATTTTTTTAATATAATGTTTATATGATTTAATTAGTTTTTTGGAGTAATATTTGTTTAGGCTCTATAAATCTCTGAGTGACAAAAACAGCTCATTAAATTATAAATGTACCTGCTTCCGTAGGTAGAGTCGTGGAGGATTTCAAGCACGAGAATCAAACTGCATACTTTTGGGAGAGACTAATTCGAGAGTGAGTGTTATCTCAGTGTTGTCAACTTTTCGTCAGACGCGAATATATGCCGTTGTAACTTAACAAGTTTTTATTAGCCTTCCTTGATAAACAGACCGGATTATTTACCGTTTTGGAAATTATGTGAAGAGAAATAAACCAAGGAGGGAGTCATCCCTTACTGATTTAAGGTATTACATATATATAACAGTCGTGTATTGTACGCCTTCGAGAGAGGATCTACTGTGAGCTCTGCCGGATTAGTACAGATAAGAGACCTTGTTGTAGTTCATTTACTAGATATAAAACTTTATTTTTAACTCTTTTTTTTTTTGGTTATAATATTTTATTTTGTTTTAATTTTTTCTTTTTTTAAAGTCTACGTTTTAAAACACGGGGAGCGATGGAAAGCTCCCCGAGTCCGAAGCGACGAAAAAAATTAAAACCGATTTTTCTACATGAAGAATCGCGTTTTAATCACCCAAAGCAAACAATAAAGTATGTTTCAATTCGAAAAGAAGGGGAAGGTAATTTGTCTAATGTCTCCCCCTTTTTAATTGAAAAAGCTATAGTGGGAATAGCAGGTAATGTTGAAACAATTAAAAAATTAAGAGATGGCACCCTTTTAGTACAGGTATACAATGATGGGCAGGCACAAAAACTCTTGAAAATAAAAAGCCTTTTTGACCAAGTATCAGTAATCGCTGTACCTCACGAAAAGTTAAATAATAGTAAGGGGGTAATTCGACATTACGACCTAATGTGCAGTACGCCGGTCGAANATATTTATTTTCATATTTATTAATCTAAGTAAATATTCTAATAAATTTCAAATTTAATCTTCCGCTAACTCTAAAACACTACTCTTGTTTAATTTATACGTTCACACTTAGCCAACAACTTGCAAAAAAAAAAAAAAATTATTGAACTTAGTAGATTGTGTTAGAAGAGGTATTTGTCATAAGAATATTAAATAAAAATAAATTACGTCATACCGGAGCTGCTATATAAGCTGATTTGCCATATGTCATTTAGGATAGACATAGATTTAAGTAAATTAGTTAATTGTGTATGAAAAACTAAAGAGCAATAATAATAATAATATTAATAAGAAATTTTAATCAAGCTGACGCGAGTACTTTTCGGGAACCAGTGAGGTTATGATCCAAAGATCCATAGATCATAGTACTTTTGCATTTAACGCTATAAATTTTATTAAATTTAATTACAGAAAACGGGGCCACAGGACTCCATATTTATCTTTTCCCAGGTCAGACACAGGTGAGGTATCAAAAGCCGATTCTTAGCAACAATTGAGATTTTTTGTTTCTTTTTCTTCTTTCGGGAAATTGCCAAAATGAAATGTCGCAAATTATAATTAATAAAGGTGTTAAGTTGTTAATACATATGGTAGAAGCCTGTACACAATAGAAGCATACATATAGTTCCCATGTTATATTTCAGATGGACAAAGAGTGAATGTCTAAACTCCAGATCTTGAAACCCCTAAAGTATCATAAATGTAATTCAGCTAAGACTTTCTCTAGACTGACCGGGATGTGTACTAACATTCTTATTCATTTTTTTTAATATCTCCCCTAATGTTCGCATTACGCAAAATTGAACCGCATTGAGTTATTTAAATGCCGCAGTAAGAAGGTTAAAGATTCTCTTTAATTTTTCAGAAAACTTTCATCGTTCTACTTTGTAAAAGTCTGCAAGGTCTTGTGAATACCGCATTATTTCAAGGCCATGTCAGCTTAACGCAGTACATTAAACATTAATTTAATGTAATTATGTATTCAAAGTCCAAATATTTCTATGTTAGCGCTATTATTTAAAAAACCAAATTGCGTTCAGATGAGAGCACAAAGCAAATGATGCGAACCAAACATGCGGCATCAGTATATAATTGGGACTTAGAGAATATACTCAACAGTAGGTCTGACTAAGCATTTTGGTGGCATTCAGCAAGGATATTCTATAAATCTGTTTATTTAGCCGTAAAAAAACATGAAGGTCATCATGAATATTGGTCATTACCAGAAAGTAATACGACCTAGGTCTGTAATAGAGTACTATTATACTGTATCTTATCATAGATAAGTATATGTTTTATAGCTTTGGGAATATTCACTCACTTCGACATTTTGAGATTATTTAAAGACATAATGTCCGACTCGGAATACAAATTTTTCATCTTATATATTATTACGTATTCTAGGGACCTTCACAGACCTTACTCAAAGTACTTAAAATAAAGAGATATTTGAAGCGAACAAGTCGACTTATACCCATGTTCAATAAGAGTTCAATAAAATAGCAAACACAACTACGGCGTACTTATTATAAAATAAATTTAAAAAAACGACACTACATAATTAAATAATCCGAATTTGACAGTAAATATTTAAATGTAATAGAATTACCCCCCCAATCTCTGGCAGTTGTGTAGGCGGTTTACAACACTGATAGATCCCTACTAATAATCGAAGCAACAAGAACAATAGGGCAGCAATGACAGGGATAGCAGAACCCCCCCCTATCTGCCGTGCATATCTATCTAACGCCATACATTCCCCACAAGTTCCCGCTAATTATGATGATAGATAATATTGATGATATGGTAATATTGTCTTACCATCTTGAATGTAATATGCTAATCTTTAAGTAATGTGCATACAATTAGTCTAGCAAGCTTCAAATTTTTTTTTAAAGAATTTGCTGAAGTATTTTAGTGTTTGAGGTTATTTTTAAGTCAGATTATTTAAAGTTTTGTTGTATTTCTGCTGTATTAAAGCTGAACATTCTTTTATGAATGACGTATTGAAAATGTATGAAACAAATTAAAATGGGGAAACTAGTTTAAAAAAATGTCATATATTTCTGTTCCGTTCCAGACGTACACCATTTATTTTCTTGAAAAACTATCTTTTTTATAATTTTTTTTTTCGTAATTTGCTAAATGTTTTAAAAATAAATGGTAAACTCTCTATGAGGCACTATTAGTATTGACATGTACAATTTTTCAAATTTCAATAACCGTGCTAAATATAAAAATGAAAAAAAAAAAAAAGTAAAAATGAAGCCATGAATGGCGCTAAATAAAATCACGAAAGTCATAACCTCTCTCATCGGATAACTGGAACAGAAGGCGCAAGAGAAAGAAATTGTGGTTTATGGCTACTGAACCAACTCGTGAAATTATTAAATATGAAGGGGAAGGTGTTTTTGACTTGTGTTGCACAAACGTTGGTTTGAATAATTAAGTGCTAGAGATACGACGTAGGAAAGGAAGAAGGACTCCTGACGACCATTAATGGATACTGATGAGGTTCTACAGGAAGCTGTTGAGTCAAATCCGTCCACAAGTACTCGCGAACTTGTCAGGGAGTATAGTGTGTCGAAATATACTGTTAGTCGCCATCTACTCTCAATGGGTAATGTGAAAATAAGCTGTAGACTTGGTCTCTCACGAACTTACTTTTCATCAATCAGCTAAGAGGTTAGAAATTTGTGGAAATGTATTGAAAAATCCTTGCTCTATGAGATTTTATCTGAAGATTGTCATTCTGAGAAATGGGTTTACTGGTGAAACCAAAATTTCCTAAAGCAAATGCTGTATCGCGGTCAAAATCGTTTTCTGATTGATGCTATCCGGTAATATACGTCTCTGCTTTGAAATTTTGAAGTCACCATTCATCACAAATTACTTCCTTACGGATGCTCTATGAATCCTGAACGCTACTGCGAGCAACTGGAAATATTCTACGCGAAGTTGTCTCAGCGTTATCCTGCTTGACATGGTTGATGATTAACTAGATAACGCTCGTCCTCACACTTTCTTCTGAGACAAAGAAAACTTGAAAGAACTTCACGAAGTCAAACTCAACCACATACAGCGAAAAATTCAGGTTTATATCTATCTCGAAAAATTCAATTCATTCTAGTAATCGCACCATCGGAATACCTAGCTGTTTCTATCCATAGCCGCTTTTATTCAAGGGAAAAATACAAAAATTATCGAAATAAGTATCGCTGTAATCTCGAATGGATGAGCGATTAATAACAATTGTGGATTTCTAGTGATGCCTAAATCCAGAGTCAGATTTTGATAGGTAACTACTAACTAAAAATATTTTTTCCTTGCTAATTTTCATTAGGAGATTTTAGCTATTTTGGACATTATATAAAAAAAAAAAACAACCTTTAAACCTTGAAATTATTTTTAAGGGAACCTCAGTTTAAACATCCACTGCTGCCAATCACACATCCACAACCTACATATGACTTTTCATTTTATTTACATAGGTTAATTTTCATTGTAAAGAAACTTATAAATTATGGCTTCAAAATCGTTTAGGTAAATCCCCATATAGTGGTGTTTTATGGCACCTGGCAACTTCATACATTTTTTTTTCAACGTGAAACAAGAGTAATTTTCAATACCATTTACTCAATTAATATAAATATTTCTTATCCTATCATATATGCCTAAATTTATCATCCTATGACATCATAAATTTATGAATTTTTCTATACGGAATCCATTATCACTAGCAGTATTGAAAATTCCAGTAAATTTTATCGGGTGTAGAAAAAAAAAGTAACTAAATGAAACAAAAAATAAAGTTACATAAAAATAGCTTCTGCTTCTCTGTTACANGATAACTGGAACAGAAGGCGCAAGAGAAAGAAATTGTGGTTTATGGCTACTGAACCAACTCGTGAAATTATTAAATATGAAGGGGAAGGTGTTTTTGACTTGTGTTGCACAAACGTTGGTTTGAATAATTAAGTGCTAGAGATACGACGTAGGAAAGGAAAAATGGCCTGGGTGACCCCTTTAATGGACATTGATGAGGTTCTGCAGGAAGCTGTTGAGACAAATCCGTCCACAAGAACTCGCGAACTTGCCAAGGAGTGTGGAGTGTCGAAAGATACTGTTAGTCACAATTTACTCTCCATGGGGAAGGTGAAAATAAGCAGTAGACTTGGTCTCTCACGAACTTACTTTTCATCAATCAGCTAAGAGGTTAGAAATTTGTGGAAATGTATTGAAAAATCCTTGCTCTATGAGATTTTATCTGAAGATTGTCATTCTGAGAAATGGGTTTACTGGTGAAACCAAAATTCCCTAAAGCAAATGCTGTATCGCGGTCAAAATCCTTTTCTGATTGATGCTATCCGGTAATATACGTCTCTGCTTTGAAATTTTGAAGGCACCATTCATCACAAATTACTTCCTTACGGATGCTCTATGAATCCTGAACGCTGCTGCGAGCAACTGGAATTATTCTACGCGAAGTTGTCTCAGCGTTATCCTGCTTTAATCAGTTTTATTCTAACTAGATAACGCTCGTCCTCACACTTTCTTCTGAGACAAAGAAAACTTGAAAGAACTTCACGAAGTCAAACTCAACCACATACAGCGAAAAATTCAGGTTTATATCTATCTCGAAAAATTCAATTCATTCTAGTAATCGCACCATCGGAATACCTAGCTGTTTCTATCCATAGCCGTTTTTATTCAAGGGAAAAATTCAAAAATTATTGAAATAAGTATCGTTGTAGTCTTGAATGGAAGAGCTATTAATAACGATTGTGGATTTCTAGTGATGCCTAAATCCTGAGTCAGATTTTGATAGGTAACTACTAACTAAAAAATAGTTTTTCCAAGCTAATTTTCATTAGGAGATTTTAGCTATTATGGATATTATATATATATAAAAAAAATATCTTTAAACCTTGAAATTATTTTTAAGGGAACCTCAGTTTAAACATCCACTGCTGCCAATCACACATCCACAACCTACATATGACTTTTCATTTTATTTACATAGGTTAATTTTCATTGTAAAGAAACTTATAAATTATGGCTTCAAAATCGTTTAGGTAAATCCCCATATAGTGGTGTTTTATGGCATCTGGCAACTTCATAAATTTTTTTTTCAACGTGAAACAAGAATAATCTATTTTCAATACCATTTACTCAATTAATATAAATATTTCTTATCCTATCATATATGCCTAAATTTATCATCCTATGACATCATAAATTTATGAATTTTTCTATACGGAATCCATTATCACTAGCAGTATTGAAAATTCCAGTAAATTTTATCGGGTGTAGAAAAAAAAAGTAACTAAATGAAACAAAAAATAAAGTTACATAAAAATAGCTTCTGCTTCTCTGTTACACAACATATTAATAAATTACTCATGTTTTGTTCAAGAAAAGTAATTTTCATTCTATATAGGAAATTGTTCCGATTATTTATGCTAATCAAATATTTTAATGCCAAGTTTGGTAATATAATGAACTATTTCATTTTTTTTTTATTTACCGTTTCTTCTTCCGGGTTGGACCGTGTCAAGTTGTTGATAGTTGCCGAGCTTTCGCACATCATGTGATGGCTTCTTCAGGGCTGAATAGAGAAATATTTCATTTTTGTCCTTTAAGACACAAGTGAAGGATATATATCAGTGTTAACTCATTATTTATTTAATAAAACTTTTACCTGCAATAAAATAACATTACATTTATATGATATAGTTTTTCACAACCTTCATTTCGTTGAATATATATTTATTTAGCGTCTGAATATTTTTAGGAGAATATTTTTGTATTTTTTAGGGGCTAGAATATTATTCTAATTCTCAACGCGTCAACGTCATTAATCGGCGTACAGTATAATTTATTTTTAATTTTGGAAAGTCAATGATCTAGCAACCTATAAACTTATATTCACCTAACAACATGGCACATAAATAGGGATGAGATATATTATTTCTTTATATCTCGATTTTTTTAATCTCTTTAATAACTGTTCTGTTTGCCACCAATCACTCCTTTATCGAACTTATTTACATGTGGCTTTTTGAACGTGTCCCAATGAATAGGAAATTCAAAGCAGGAGGTGAATGACCAGGAAGAGTTGTCGACTAGACAGGTGGAAATGCCGAATCTCGCCTCTATTTCAACTTCCTTGGATCCAAGAATGAATGTCATTTCCTATTTGCTTGTTCGGTGAGCAGTTCTTCCTGCATGAACGCAAACATAATATTGAAACACACCCAAAAGAAGATTTTTAGAATTTAACTGAGAGATTCTAGAACTGCCAGAGTTTCAGACGTTTTTTTCCCGCTGTGAACAGATCTCGATGCACGAGGAATATAAAAATGGAAAAGAGAATAAAACATTTCTTTTTTTTTTACTATAACTTTGAAATTGTTATTTTACTTCTGTGAGTAATATGTCTTTGATCTAAATATACAATACTAATAATTTGCTACAAATAGTAATGAGTGAAAACATATGATTCATTNAAAAAAAAAAAAAAAAAAAAAAAAAAAAAAAAAAAAAAAAAAAAAAAAAAAAAAAAAAAAAAAAAAAAAAGCTGCAATGAATTGTAGAACGTCGAGTTCTATGAAGAGAGGATTGTCGGGAATTCGGCCATGGGAGTTGAACAATGAAAAACTAATTTGTAACCAAAATAGTTTTTATTAATTTTTATTTATTTTAAATGAAAACTATTTTCGTTACAAATTAGTTTTTAATTGTTCAACTACCATGACCGAATTCCTGACAATCCTCTAATCAAAAAATTTAAAAAATGTTCTCTATTTTCAATGATAAAATAAATTTCTGGTCCTGCTATGTATTTGTGAAAAATAAAAGCTACTAGATTTTTGTAATTCTATGTTTGGAGAACTCCCTTATGAGTGTGTCTGCTTTTATGAAGCACACGGCAAATCTGGTTAAATTAAAAAAATAAAATAAAAGAAAGTTATAATTATAGTAAATACCTTGTCAAGCTGCAGTGACAAGTGCTAGGCAAGGCAATTCCATTCACTATGTCATTTTATTAATATTTTCCCAGGTAGACATAAATTATTAGAGAACTACCAGTAGCGATATTTCTAATGTTGGACTTTAGTCCAATATCGCTACTGGTAAATAAAGGTTTACCTTCAGAAACTATTTGTCATATTTTAAATCAATTTTTGTAAAGGAAATCCATCTATTTATTATGATTAAAGTTATGAAAAGAAATTTCGATTTTTCATCTATCCTATATACGTATATACTTTGCACCCGATATTTAGAATGAGACATATATGGATTCTATTTTTATGCTAAATTTAATGTTATTTAATTAGTAGTAGATAATTTGTTGGAGTTTGGTGAAGGTCGATCGAACAAAATTTAATTTTTAAAATGTACTTTGTATTACCTGCCGAGGTTTCGGCTTAAATTGTAAACCATCTTCAGGGCTATCATGAAGCGAGATATAGTGTTGCCACCTGGAGCAAATCTGCACGACCAAAAAAACGAATCTGAGTCACGAACCAGGTGACTGCACATACCTTCTTGCCTTTATGATAGTCCTGAAGATGGCTTACACTATAAGCCAAAACGTCGGCAGATAATTAAAAAATACACATTTTTTCTAATTGTATTTTTTGGATCTTTCTTCACTGAACCCAAAAAAATTCTCAGCCATTTAAACGTTATTTATTTAAATTATTTTTAACAATCGTGACATTTAAATTTGAAAATAAATTGTAAAGTGAAATGTGCATTATTTAATGCAATACAATGATACTTATTAACACTCAAAGGGAAATGACAAAAAATTTTGGGACTATATTGCGAATTAGGATTGTTAAGTGTGGGGTTAACCTGAACTCATAAATATTAATTTAATACTGAACGAACTGCTATCAAATTTGTTTGCGTATTTAATTCCCATAAGAGAGGTAAAATAAAAACAAAAATCATTTAATTTAATTTCTCAAGCCTCTTTAATGTTATTATTAAATATCTATACTTAACTTTGAAATTATATAGTCTACAGTATATGTTTCGAATTTAGGAAAATGATGTTTATCATAAACATTTAACGTTTAAATGTAAACTATCCCGACTCGTTGAGCTTAGGAAATAATGACTACGGGAATCAGTTAATTTTTTTTAATTTGTCCTTTTTTTACATGAAAGACAAGTCACGCTAGACTCCGATTACCTTGTCTTAGAATTAAATTTAAGGCCATTTGTGCTTAAGATCATTTTCTTCAAGTTTGGATTTAGGTTAGTCTTCTAAAGATTAGTTTCCCCCCACTCTTAATGATAAGTTTTGTTGTAATAATATTAAAAAATTATTTTATGCTTTAACTCAAGTTCTATTTAATTACCTACTTTCCAAGTGGAACGTGCAGGGATTAATTCCTTGTCAAATTATCATTTCAGATTAATACTTCTTCTAATCTGTATTACCATTATAGCTATAAGTATGAATTATAATGATGCATATGAGCTGATTACGCAAATATATAACTATAATATGAATAATAGCTATAAATAATTTTATAATGTTGCATATGAGTTGATTACGCAAATTATGGCAGCTAAAAAGATTCCTTTGTTATTAGAACTTATGGTCATAGGTTCACCCTATTTAATTTTACTTATTTTTGTACACTAACGATTTACTATGAATTTTCGCATTAAAAAACTAACAAATTGTGTCTCCTTAAATGTTTTTTACTTATACATAGAAGATCTATGTAGTATTTCTTATGTTCCCTATGATTTTATCTTTTTTATGTATTTGTTTGGTAATATGAGAATATATTAAAATAAGTTTTGCTTTTTGCAGTTCTATTACTTTGAATTGAAACCCAAATAAAATGTCTATTGTCCCTAATTTTTTGAGAATTTTTTGTATAGTCTTTCCTGAATATAGCATTAATTTATTTATTAGATGTTCAAATAGAAATACTGTCATTGAGAAGCTTCTGCATCAAGCGATGTCAAAAATATTTATTTATACTATTACTGTACCAGCCAGTGTGCATAAGGTGGACAACAAGTCCAGATTGTAATAAATAATTAAGTTCTTCTTAGTAGTGGATGTTCATACTAAGTATTTCATCGATTATAATTCACAAAACTAAATTTATCATTTATTAGTAATTTTTTCGTTTGTTTTTCAATTTTTCATTTATTTGTTAGTAACGATTGTTTTATGTATAATTTTAAAATTCGATTGCTTATATAGGAATAAAATTAACAAATTAAGAAATTTCATTTTAAAAATTATATGAGGAAAGGACGTGTTCAGTGAAACTACTCTTAAACTAAAAGGGATTTATTTTCATAGGAGACCATTTATGTTTGAGTTGGCCGAGAGGATTATAGGGAATTACAATGTGTTTGGGTTGTATAGAAATTGACCGCAGAAAAGGGAGAAGCGCTAGGAAATGAGGTCTTGGACAGAAGGGATATTGGAGTCATTGCGATGGGAAGAGTTAGATACGTTACAGGTAACATTTCCAATTAGTCTGAGGATTACGGATTGAAAGGTATATTTGGAAGTAGTGGGAAAGCTTGGTAGGATCCCATAATTCTGCAGCTTATGTTCAGATTGGTCGCTGTAAACTTCTTTACAGCTTTAGTTTGTTACAAGTTCCTAATCATTAGTCTGCATAGGTGTCCTTATTGTTGGTTAAGTTCTTGTCTTTTGATTCTAGTAGGCTCGCCGCATTTGGGTCAAGAAGGGTAACCAAATGTGAGTCAAACTAGCGAAATAATTGTAAAAGTGGTATAGGAATGCTGTTGAACTTTTCATTTTCTCAGGAAAGATTATTTTAATGTAATTGGAAATAAACTTACACGTTTTTTTATCCATAAATTTTAATTCTCTATTGCTGGAGAGTTGGAATAAATACTCTTTCGTACCGTAGCTGGAGAGTTAGAACAAATATTCTATCGTACCATTGCTGGATTGCTGGAGACTTTCAAGATGCGCTTGTAAGATTTGAGATAGGGTAGAAAAATAAAATATCTTTTTCTTTTTATTTCTTTTTTTTTTTGCTATCTTAGGTGATAAAAATACTTGGATAGGTAGAGATTTTAGTGATATAGGTTAAATAGATTAAGCCCAATCACACTACCTTGTGGTACTCCGGTTTTCAGTTAGTAGAAATAGGACAAATCAACTCCTTACCGGACCATAAGCGATGAATTAACACTTTAGGATAAGGTTAGTATTACTAAGAACAATATAATTGAGTACTCTGCATGCAAGGAATGAGGAATTTATTCCACGACACGAAACATTGCTAGGCTGTAGAATTAGAATATTCTATAATTCAATGGAAGGCATCATTTGTTTCAACTAAATTTTTTAAAAGCAATATAGAAAAAATGCTGATTAGACTATAGAATGATAGTTTACAATGTGATTTTCCACATTTCAGAAATACTATTATGTTCGAATCTTTCCTGAGAAATGGGGAGTAAACTGTTCGAAATAGAAAGTTATAAATATAGGTCACGAGTACAATTGTCTTCTAGGGGAGATTGAGGAGTATTTGTTCGGTGATTAAATCGTATCCGGTTGTTTTGCGTTAGGCAAATGAGAGATTATATATTTGACCTTGGAAGGTGTTATTGCCTTGAGCGGCAAATACTAACAAAACTCTTCAGTCTCCAAGGCACAGGACAGGAATTAAATGTTTCCTATTTGGGGGCGCCAGGCTAGCTCAGGGGATCCGTACGGGTCTTGCAATCCTGACGCCGCGGGTTCACATCCCGCCCAGGCCAATCTTTTATTTAAAATATAGAAGCTTGTCCTGAGCTATGGGTGTTTAAAATGAGGTGGCAACCTATAGATAGCCCCTTCCTTCATGACCCAAAGTGGTTGAATGGAAGGCTAACACTTAAATAAATAAATAAAAAATGTTTCCTTAAGATGCTTGGCAAACATTTCGGCCTAGTCTTTGTCATCTCCTCGACGCAGGGAGACAGAAGGTTCAAGGATCTAATGGGTTTTACCAGTAGCAGTCAGGGGAGATTATTCACCTGCTGAGTAGTAAACTAAGTTTAGGAAAAAGGTAGTCGTTGTAAGCCTCATTTCCTAAAGCACTTATTTTTCTCCCGCAATTAAAGTCCGCGGGATGTCTTAATTTCTGGAACGATCCAGTTGAGCGGCGTTTCGTTCTAATGAGTTTTTTAAGGGATATGGAAGTGATTTAAAGAGTAATTGGTAAATTTAGGTTTCAGGGTAGCCTTCCATATGCACTGCTGAAGGATAATGGTAAAGGACATGCATAATGGATAGGAAATCGTGTTTATGGACCAGGGACTTTGATCCGTGGCGGTTCCGGGCCAGAGGATTACCGGAAGTCGGAGTGACTCTGGGCCAGGATTACCTCGATAATGGAAGCAGTGAGAGGCTCATGGGCGGAGTATAGGCGAGTTGTGTACTAAACTATTTTGTGTGCTTTTAGCGAATTTCATCAAAATATTATTATTGAGAGATTATTATTCTTTAAATTGTTATTGCTTAATAGACAAAAGTTTTTTGTAGGTAAATCTTTTATAATACAAGGGCGACAAGTATCAAATTTCGTCAATGTATCCATTCTCTATTTCTATAATTCTATCGATTAATTTACTCATTTGGGGCGCCAGGCTAGCTCATGGGATCCGTTCGGGTCTCACAATCCTGACTCTGCGGGTTCCAATCCCACACAAGGCAATCTTTTATTTATAAATAAAAGCTTGTCCTTAGTCATAGATGTTTAAAACGGGGTGGCAACCTGCTATCAGTCTCTCCCTCCATGAGCCCATGGTTGAATGGGAGGCTAACACTGAAAAAAAAAAAAATAATGTCCAGAAATAATGAGTTCTTATTCTATCAATAAGTAAACTAATCCTTTCAATGTATGATCAGGTCAAAGTCTACAATCCTCGAGCTCAGATCCTGTCGTCTACTCAAAGTGTCTTGTGCCACCGTGGAGTTAGATTTCATTGACTATTGTAGAGGGTAAGTACTTTTATTTATACTTAATTTGTAATGTAATTTAAATTTCATGTAGAGTAATGTAAATACTGAAAGTTAACTATCACTAAGTAATGTATACACGATATTTCAAGTGACGTATATTTTCGTTTTTTTTTAAACTACCAAACCAAAATAGATATATTAAAAAATGTTTGATACGTTTAATGTACACAGCTCTTGGTTTTACTCTCATTCACCCATAATAGCTCTGTCAGTGACCTCGCCAATGACCATTTTCCATAATTTGAGAATGTTCATAACCACACCAGTGACTCCTCAAGACGAATTTTGGTTTTTCTCTACAATTTTTACCTCACTTAAAGATTTATGGGTTGGGTGATCTGCCGCAACATTGTCTTATATAGAACACTTTTCTTAAAAAATTAAATAAAAAAACATATTTTATTGACAAGTAAAATAAAATATATGAATAAAGAAATAAAAAATGAAACTTATAGACTATTTTCTAATTATTTTTTCTTTTTTTCCCCCCTCTTTTTATAACTTTTGTTTAGGATTTCACTTTGTATATTTCTGTTTAAATTTTGTTATTATAAAAAAAAAAATTAAAAAAATTATTATTTTTTTAATTCCACAAGAGCTGATAATTTTGATCGTTTATGCTTCTGGGTTATCTTTATAAAATCAACTTAATATGGAAAAGAACAGATTAAAACATTTATTTTAGGACTTTTATGATATTCCATATTAATAATGTCTGAAAGCAGATATTTACGTAATACGTAACATTCATTATTTAAGGGTTATCGGTAACATTGCGTTAACTAAATCGTTAAAGGTCGGTTTTACTTAACCTATTTACGCAAATAATATTAAAATTTTCTACGATATTACTATTTCTTTTCTTTTTTTTTTTTCTTTAATATTTCATTATAGCCATTCACCTTAAACCATGTACAATTTTCGGTAATCATGAATACTTTTGTTGAATAATTGCAGGAGGTTCGATCTCCAACAAAACATCTACAACAGCAAATTCATTTTACAAAAATGATTATTTGCAGTGTTACAAGCAAGTTCATCTTTAGACATGTTTATGACTGACTTATAAATGTGCGAGGTTTATTTACACAATTTTTCTCTAACTATTTGTCAACGAATGAGATTTGAATGAACTGTTATGAATGTTAATACATAAGGCTATGGAATTCACTGAAAATGCCTTTGCCGTTTCAAGTCATAGTCGTATATTTACAGAACCAATAGACCAGCATGGTTTACAGCAGTCAAAAATTAAATTTTATTTATTTCTCTTAAAGTCTTTCTATCGAATTATTTGAAAAGAACACTTGACAAAATGATCTTAGAAAGTAAATCTTCAATTAGAGAATATCGATTGCTTTTATAATTAATTTGAAGGTCGTCATATAAATAAGCATCAAAATTTTAAAAATGTCGAGAGTCGTTAAATGCAAATGGTTAAATTAGTTGTACAGGAGATTCATTATTTATCTTTTGGTGAGGAATATATACTTCTCAGATATGTAATTAGTTCAAGTATCATTGAGGTTTATACCGGCCTGAATTCATGTTGAGCCCGTAGTAACTCATTCCTGGATCTCTTTTTCACAATTACATTCGATTTCCTTCCCGTGATCCCACCCAAAAGTTCCGTACTAATAATTTGGAGGTCAAAAACTCTCCACTTGATAATTTTTTAAATTTTAAAACTTCAATCAATGTTATTTTTCGACCTTATCATATTCATGTTTGTAAACATGAAGTCCTCATGCTCTTCGCTCTTTTATCACTACATCGCCTACCTTAATAACATACCTTTCTTGTCTCAACAAGATATATAAACCATAAATAGAAATACAGTTCATCTCAGCTTTGAATTAACCTAATGCCTTTTTATTTAAACATTTTTGTGATGAGGGGTTGTAGCACTGCTGTGGGGTGGACCACATACCTATCTCGACTGCCTCCATCAGGTAAAAGCTTTTTAATCTTGATTGTGTCCCCGGAAAGGCATTGTCTCTGGCAGGAATTTTAGGTCGGAGTGAGTATCGTTTAAATATGGCGGATAATCAATATCCACTAGAAAAATAAAATATTTTATTAATAATAATTTTATTAA